>JAQSVH010164135.1:0-43350 GCA_029448705.1 Adansonia digitata | reverse complement strand
TTCCTTAGAATCTTCGCTCATCCATCAAATATGACAAACTTTGATTCTTTAAATAATCTCTAATTTTTTTGTGATTAGGCACTATAATCACATCCTCCATATTGTGATACACAATATTAATGCTTTGTTTTGGCAAGAAATCCTTCCACCATTTTCCCTTGAATCAAAGTTTAGCTATAAAATTAGACAAACTTAGAGTCTTATAATAATCTCCAATCTTTTCATTATTAGGCACTATGATCACGATTTTCTAATTAGCATACCTAAAACTGACATTTGGTTTGGCAAGAAAAGCTTTTCTTTTTACCATTTTCCTTAGAATCAAACTTTGTCCATTAAATAAGACAAACTTGGGTTCTTGTAAGAATCTACGTCATTTTTGTGATTGGCCACTGTAAGCACACTCTCCTCATTGGGATAAACAATATTGCCACTTTAGCTTGGTATGAAAAACTTTTCTTCCTACCATTTTTCTTAGAATCAAAGTTCATCCGTCAAATGAGATAAACTTGGATTCTTATAATAATCTCTGTTCATTTCATGATTAGGCTCCAGAATCGTGATCTTCTTATCAGGATAAATGATATTGGTGCTTTAATTTAGAAAAAATGCTTTTTTCCCCACAGGTTTAATTAGAATCATTGCTTATCCATCAAATGAGACAAACATTGATTCTTAAAATAATCTCCATTCTTTTTGTGATTAGGCAATATAATCACACCCTTTCATTAGGATACACAACATTAATGGTTTGTTTTGGCAAGAAAAGCTTTTCCTTTCACCATTTTCTTTTGAATCGAAGTTTGTCTGTTAAATGAGACAAACTTGGATTCCTATAATAATCTCCAATCTTTTCATGATTAGGCACTATGATCACAATTTTCTCATTAGGATACCTGATACTGATGCCTTGGTTTGGTAAGAAATGTTTTTTTTTCCACTATTTTCCTTAGAATCAAAGGTCATTCGTCAAATGAGATAAACTTGGATTATCATAAGAATCTCCATCTTTTTGTGATTGGGCATCATAAGTGCATTCTTTTCATTGGGATACACGATATAGTGCTTTGGTTTGGCAGGAAAAATTTTTTTTACACTATTTTCCTTAGAATCAAAATTTGTCTGTCAAATGAGACAAATTAATTCTTGTTAGAATCTTTATTCTTTTTATGATCGATCACTATAGGAACATTCTCTTCAGTAAGATACCCAAATTAATACCTTGGTTTGGCATAAAAAGCTTTTCTTCCCACTATTTTTCTCATAATCAAAATTCATCCGTCAAATGACACAAACTTGGATTCTTACAATCATCTCCATTCTTTTCATCATTAGGCTCCAGAATCGTGATCTTTTCATTAGGATACACAATATTGATGCTTTGATTTGGCAAAAAAAGCTTTTCTTTCCACTAATTTCCTTTGAATCATTATTCATCCATCAAATGAGACAAACTTTGATTCTTGAAATAATTTCCAATTTTTTTGTGATTAAGTAGTATAATCACATCTTCCTCATTGGGATGCATAATATTAGTGCATTGTTCTCGCAAGAAAAGCTTTTTCTTCCACCATTTTCCTTTGAATCAAAGTTTGTCTATCAAATAAGACAAACTTGGGTCCATATAATAATCTCCAATCTTTTCATGATTAGGCACTATGATCATGGTTTTCTCATTGGGATACTTAATACTAATGTTTTGGCTTTTCTTTCCACCATTTTCCTTAGAATCAAGGTTCGTCAGTCAATAAGACAAACTTGGATTCTTTTAAGAATCTTCATCATTTTTATGATTGGACACTATAAGCGCATTTTCTTCATTAGGATATAGGATATTGGTGCTTTGGCTTGGTAGGAAAAGCTTTTCTTTCCACCATTTTCTTTTGAATCAAAACTCATATGTCAAGTGAGACAAACTTGGGTTCTCGTATAAACCTCTATTCTTTTCAAGATTATGCACTATAATCATGATCTTCTCTTTAGAATAGATAATATTGATGCTTTGGTTTGGCAAGACAAGCTTTTTTTCCCACTATTTTCCTTAGAATCAAAGTTCATCCATTAAGTAGATAAACTTGGATACTCCGAAGAACCTTCATTCTTTTTGTGATCAGGCACTGTGAGCAAATCCTTCTCATTGGGAAACACGATATTGATGCTTTGGTTTGGCATGAAAAGCTTTTTTCCAACCATTTTTCTTAGAATGAAGGTTCATTCATGAAATTAGACAAACTTGGATTCTCGTAAGAATCTCTTTCATTTTTGTGATCAGGCATTATAAGCACATACTCCTCATTGGGGTACACGATATTGATGCTTTGGTTTGGCATGAAAAGCTTTTTTTCCCACCATTTTTCTTAGAACGATAAACTTGGGTTCTTATAATAATCTCCATTTTTTCATGATTAGGCTCTAGAATCACGATCTTCTCATTAGCATACATGATGTTGATGCATTGATTTGGCAAAAAGTGCTTTTTTTCCACCAATTTCCTTAGAGTCATTATTAATCCATTAAATAAGACAAACTTTAATTCTTCAAATAATCTTAATTTTTTTTTGTGATTTGGCATTATAATCACATTCTCCTTGTTATGATGCATAATATTAATGTTTTGTTTTGGCAGTAAAAGCTTTCCTTTCCACCATTTCCTTTTCAATTAAAGTCCATACATCGAGTGAGACAAACTTGGATTCTTACAATAATCTCATTTCTCTTGTGATTGTGCATTATAAGCATATTCTCCTCATTTGGATACACGATATTAATGCTTTAGTTTGGCAGAAAAGCTATCATTCAACCATTTTACTTAAAATCAAAGTTCATCTGTCAAGTGAGATAAACTTGGATACTCATAAGAATTTCAATTATTTTTGTGATTGAGCTCTATAAGCATATTCTCTTCATTAGGATACACGATATTAGTGCTTTGGTTTGGAAGGAAAAGTTTTTCTTTACACTATTTTCCATAGGATCAAAGTTTGCCCTGTCAAATAAGACAAACTAATTCTTGTTAGAATCTCTATTCTTTTTATAATCGGGCACATAAGAATATTTTCTTTATTGGGATACACAATATTAATGCCTTGGTTTAGCATAAAAAGCTTTTCTTCCCACCATTTTTCTCAAAATCAAACTTCATCCATCAAATAAGACAAACTTGGATTCACATAATCATATCCATTCTTTTCATCATTAGGCTCCAGGATCATGATCTTTTCATTAGGATCAATGATATTGATGCTTTGATTTGGCAAAAAAAAAGCTCTTCTTTCCACCAGTTTCCTTTGAATGATTGTTCATCCATCAAATGAGACAAACTTTGATTCTTGAAATAATCTCTAATTTTTTTATGATTAGGCAGTATAATCACATTCTTCTCAATAGGATGCATAATATTAGTGTGTTGTGTTGGCAAGAAAAGCATTTCCTTCCACTATTTTCCTTTGAATCAAAGTTTATCGATCAAATGAGACAAACTTGGGTTCTTATAATAATCTCCAATCTTTCTGTGATTAGGCACTATGATCACAGTTTTCTAATTAGGATACCTAATACTGATGTCTTGGTTTGGAAAGAAAAGCTTTTATTTCCACCATTTTTCCTTAGAATCAAAGTTCATTAGTCAAATGAGATAAACTTGGACTCTTGTAAGAATCTCTATCATTTTTTTGATCGGGCATTATAAACGCATTCCCTACATTAGGATACATGATATTGGTGCTTTGGTTTGGTAGGAAAAGCTTTTCTTTCCACCATTTTCTTTTGAATCAAAACTCATGCGTCAAGTGAGACAAACTTGGATTCTTGTATGAACCTCTATTCTTTTCATGATTGTGCACTATAATCACGATCTTCTTAATAGAATAGATGATATCGATGCTTTGGTTTGGCTAGACAAGCTTTTCTTTCCACCATTTCCCTTAGAATCAAAGTTTATCAATCAAGTAGATAAACTTTGATACTCCTAAGAATCTCCATTCATTTTGTGATCGGGCATTATAAGTGATAGCTCTTCATTGGGAAACACGATATTGATGCTTTAGTTTGGCATGAAAAACTTTTCTTCCCATTATTTTTCATAGAATGAAAGTTCATCCGTGAAATTAGACAAACTTGGATTCTTGTAAGAATTTCTTTTATTTTTTTATTAGGCACTATAAGCACATCTTCTTTGTTGGGGTACATGATCTTAATGCTTTAGTTTGGGATGAAAAGCTTTTCTTCCCACCATGTTTCTTAGAATCAAAGTTCATCCATCAAATAAGACAAACTTAGATTCTTATAATAATCTCCATTCTTTTCATGATTGGCTCTAGAATCACAATCTTCTCATTAGCATACATGACATTGATGCTTTTGTATTGGCAAAAGGTGTTTTTTTCCACCAATTTCCTTAGGACCATTATTAATCCTTAAATAAGACAAACTTTGATTCTTCAAATAATCTTAATTTTTTTGGGATTTGGCATTATAATCACATTCTCCTGTTTGTGATACACAATATTAATGTTTTGTTTTCACAATAAAAGCTTTTCTTTCCACCATTTTCTTTTCAATTAAAGTCTATACGTCAAGTGATATAAACTTGGATTCTTATAATAATCTCTTTTCTCTTGTGATTGTGCACTATAAGCACATTCTCCTCATTTGGATATACGATATTGATGCTTTGGTTTGGTAGAAAAAGCTTTTCTTTCCACCATTTTCCTTAGGATCAAAGTTTATTTGTCAAGTGAGATAAACTTGGGTACTCTTAAAATTTTCAAATATTTTTGTGATCAGGCTCTATAATTACATTCTCTTAATTGGGATACATGATATTGATGCTTTGGTTTGGCAGAAATTGCTTTTTTTCTCGCCATTTTTCTTAGAAATCAAAGCTCATTCGTTACATAAGCTTGGATTCTTATAATAATTTCCATTCATTCCATGATCAGGCTTTAAAATCGTAATCTTCTCACTAGTTTGCATGATATTGATGCTTTGATTTAGCAAAAAAAGCTCTTATTCCCACCAATTTCGTTAGAATCAATGTTCATCCATCAAAAAGACAAACTTTGATTCTTAAAATAATCTCTAATTTTTATGGGATTACGCACAATAATGACATCCTCTGCATTATGATACATAATATTAACACTTTGTTTTGGCAAGAAAAGCTTTTCCTTCCAACATTTTCCTTTGAATTAAAGTTCATCTATAAAATTGGACAAACTTGGACTTTTATAATAATCTCTAATCATTTCACGATTAGGCACTATGATCACAATTTTCTAATTGGGATACCTAAAACTAATGCTTTGGTTTGGCAAGAAAAGCTTTTACTTCCACTATTTTCCATAGAATCAAACTTTATCCATCAAATGAGACAAACTTGGACTTTTGTAAGAATCTCCATCATTTTTGTGATCGGGCACTATAAGCATATTTTCCTCATTGGAATACATGATACTAACACTTTTGCTTGGCATGAAAAACTTTTCTTCCCACTATTTTTCTTAAAATCAAATTCAATCTGTCAAATGAGATAAACTTGGATCTTATAATAATCTCTGTTCTTTTCATCATTAGGCTCTAGAATTGCGATATTCTCATTAAGATACTCGATATTAATGCTTTAATTTGGCAAGAAAAGCTCTTACTTTCCATCGATTTCCTAAGAATCATTATTCATCCATCAAATGAGACAAACTTTGATTCTTGAAATAATTTCCAATTTTTTTGCGATTAGATATTATAGTCATATCCTCTCATTAGGATACACAATATTAATGCTTTATTTTGGCAAGAAAAGCTTTTATTTTCACCATTTTCTTGTAAACTGAAGTTTGGCTGTCAAATCAGACAAACTTGGATTCTTATAATAATCTTCAATATTTTCGTGATTAGGCACTATGATCATGATTTGCTCATTGGGATACCTAATACTGATGCTTTGGTTTGGCAAGAAAAGCTATTCTTTCCACGACTTTTCTTAGAATCAAAGTTCGTCGATTAAATGAGACAAACTTGGATTCTCATAAGAATCTCCATTCATTCTATCATCGGGCTTTATAAGCACATTTTCCTCATTGGAATACGCGATATTGATGTTTTGGCTTGGCAAGAAAAGCTTTTCTTTTGACCATTTTCTTTTGAATTAAAGTTCATATGTCAAGTGAGACAGACTTAGATTCTTATAATAATCTTTTTTCTCTTATGATTGTGCACTATAAGCATATTCTCCTTATTTAGATGCATGATATTAGTGCTTTGGTTTGACAGAAAAAGCTATTCTTTCCACCATTTTTCTTAAAATAAAAGTTCATCCATCAAGTGAGACAAACTTAGATACTTCCACGAATTTCCATTATTTTTGTGATTGGACTCTATAAGCATATTCTCTTCATTGGGATACATGATATTGATGCTTTGGTTTGGCATAAAATGCTTTCCTTCCTATCATTTTTCTTACAATCAAAGTTCATTTGTCGAATGAGACAAACTTAGACTCTTATAATAATCTCTATTTTCTCCATGATCAAGCTATAGAGTCACGTTTTTCTCATTAGCATGCATGATATTGATGTTTTGATTTGGAAAAAAAGCTATTTTTCCATCAATTTCTTTAGATTCATTACATAATCTATCAAATAAGACAAACTTTGATTCTTTACATAATCTCTAACTTTTTTGCGATTAAGCACTATAATCATATCCTCTCATTGGGGTACAGAATATTAATGCTTTGTTTTGGCAAGAAAATCTTTTTCTTCCACCATTTTCTTTTAAATTGAAGCTTATCATCAAATAAGACAACCTTGGATTCTTATTATAATCTCTAATCTTTTCGTGATTAGGCACTACGCTCATGATTTTCTCATTGGGATAGCATATACTAAAGCTTTGGTTTGGCAAGAAAAGCTTTTTTTTTCAACTATTCTCCTTATAATCAAAGTTCATCCATCAAATGAGATAAACTTGGATTCTTGTAAGAATCTCTATCTTTTTTGTGATCAGGCACTATAAGCACATTTTTTACATTCGGATATATGATATTGGTGGTGTGGTTTGGTAGGAAAAGCTTTTCTTTCCACCATTTTCTTTTTATTCAAAACTTATACGTTAAGTGAGACAAACTTGGATTCTCATAAAAACCACTATTCTTTTGATAGTTACGCACTATAATCCTAATCTTATCGTTAGGATGATATTGGTGCTTAGGTTTGGCAAGACAAGCTTTTTTTTCCACCATTTTCCTTAGAATCAAAGTTCATCCATCAAGTAGATAAACTTGGATAATCCTAAGAATGTACATTTCTTTTGTGATCGGGCAGTATAAGCAAATCCTCATCATTGGGAGACACGATTTTGATGCTTTGGTTCGGCATGAAAAACTTTTCTTCCCACTATTTTTCTTAGAATCAAAGTTCGTTCATGAAATGAGATAAACTTGGATTTTTGTAAAAATCTCCATTATTTTTCTGATCGAGCACTATAAGCACATCCTCCTCTTTAGGATACATGATATTAATGCTTTGGTTTAGCATGAAAAGCTTTTTTTCTCACCATTTTTCTTAGAATCAAAGTTCATTCATCAAATAAGACAAACTTGGATTGTTATAATAGTTTCCATTCTTTTCATGATTAGCCTCAAGAATCGCGATCTTCTCATTAGGATACACGACATTGATGCTTTCATTTGGCAAGAAATATTTTTTTCCACCAATTTCCTTAGAATCATTGTTAATCCATTAAATGAGACAAACTTTGATTCTTCAAATAATCTAAAATCATTTTGTGATTAGGCATTACAATCACATTTTCTTCATTATGATACATGGTATTAATGTTTTGTTTTGGCGAGAAAAGATTTTCCTTACCCTATTTTCCTTTGAATCAAAGTTCATCTGTCAAATAAGGCAAAAATAGATTCTTATAATAATCTCTAATCTTTTCGTGATTAGGCACTACGATCATGATTTTCTCATTGGGATACTTGATACTGATGCTTTGGTTTGGCAAAAAATGCTTCTCTTTCCACCATTTTCCTTAGAATCAAAATTTATCTATTAAATGAGACAAACTTGGATTCTCGTAAGAATCTCCATCGTTTTTTTGATTAGGCACTATAGGCACATTCTCTTCTTTGGGATACATAATATTGGTGCCTTGGTTTGGAAGGAAAAGCTTTTTTTTTGCACCATTTTCTTTTGAATCAAAACTCATACATCAAGTGAGACAAACTTGGATTCTCATAAAAACCTTTATTCATTTCAAGATTACACATTATAATCATGATCTTTTTATTAACATAGATGATATTGATGCTTTGGTTGGGCAAGACAAGCTTTTTGCCCTCATTTCCCTTAGAATCAAAGTTCATCCATCAAGTAGATAAACTTGGATTCTCCTAAGAATCTCTAATCCTTTTGTGATCGAGCATTATAAGCATATCCTCCTCATTGGGATACATGATGTTGATGCTTTGGTTTGGCATGAAAAACTTTTCTTCCCATCATTTTTCTTAGAATCAAAGTTCGTCTGTGAAATAAGACAAACTTGGATTCTCGTAAGAATCTCCATAATTTTGTGATTGAGCATTATAAGCACGTCCTCCTCATTAGGATACATGATATTGATGCTTTGGTTTGGCATAAAATGGTTTCCTTTCCACCATTTTTCTTAGAATCAAAGTTCATCCGTCAAATGAGAGAAACTTGGATTCTTATAATAATTTTCTTTCTTTCCATGATTAGGCTCTAGAGTCGCAATTTTCTCATTAGGATGCATGATATTTAGGCTTTGATTTGGCAAGAAAAAACTCTTCTTCTCACCAATTTCCTTAGAATTATTGTTCATCCATCAACTAGGAAAAACTTTAGTTCTTAAAATAGTCTCCAATTTTTTTTGATTAGGCACTACAATCGCATCCCCCTTATTGGGATACATAATACTAATTCTTTGTTTTGGTAAGAAAAGGTTTTCCTTCTACCATTTTCATTTAAATCAATGTTCATCTATAAAACTAGATGAACTTGGATTCTTATAATAATCTTAAATCTTTTCATGATTAGGTGCTAATATCATGATTTTCCAATTAGGATAACTAAAATTGATGCTTTAGTTCAGAAAGAGAAGCTTTTCTTTCCATCATTTTCATTAAAATCAAAGTTCATCCATCAAATGAGACAAACTTAGATTCTTGTAAAAATCTCTATCGTTTTTGGGATTGGGTACTATAAGTACATTCTCCTCATATTAATACATGATACTGACACTTTGGCTTGGGATGAAATACTTTTGTTCCCACCATTTTTCTCAGAATCAAAGTTCATCCATCAAATACGACAAAGTGGGATTCTCACAAGAATATCAATTCTTTTTGTGATCAAGCTTTATAAGCACATTCTCCTTATTGGGATACATGATATTGACATTTTGGTTTGGCAAGAAAAGCTTTGCTTTCTATCATTTTCTTTTGAATTAGTGTTTGTATGTCAAGTTGGACAAACTTTGATTCTTACAATAATCTCCTTTCTTTTGTCATGCTTTGATTTGGCATGAAATTTTTTTTCCCATCAATTTTTTAGAATCAAAGTTAGTCCATGAAATAAGATAAACTTGGATTTTCATAAGAATCTCCATTATTTTTGTGATCAAGCACTATAAACACATCCTCCACATTGGGATACATGATATTAAAGCTTTGGTTTGGCATGAAAAGTTTTCTTCCCATCATTTTTCTTAGAATCAAAGTACATATGTCAAATGAGACAAACTTGGATTCTTATAATAATCTCCATTCCTTTATGATTAGGCTCTAGAATCACAATTTTCTTATTAGGATACACAATATTAATGCTTTAATTTCACACGAAATGCTTTATTTTCCACCAATTTCCTTAGAATCATTATTATCCATCAAATGAGATAAACATTGATTCTTTAAATAATCTCTAACTTTGTTGTGATTAGTCACTATAATCACATCCTTCTCATTGGGATACACAATATTAATACTTTATTTTGGCAAGAAAACTTTTTTCATCTACCATTTTCCTTTGAATTGAAGTTTCTCTATCAAATGAGACAAACTTGAATTCTTATAAAAATCTCTAATCTTTTCGTGAGTAGGCACATGATTTTCTCATTCAGGTAACTAGTATTAATGCTTTGGTTTGGCAAGAAAAGCTTTTCTTTCCATCATTTTTCTTAGAATCAAAAGTCATCCGTCAAATAAGACAAACTTGGATTCTCATAAAAATCTCTATTGTTTTTGTGATCAGGCACTATAAGCACATTTTCTTTATTAGGACACGATATAGGTGCTTTGGCTTGGCATGAAAAGCTTTTCTTTCCACATTTTTCCTTAGAATCAAAGTTCATCTATCAAATAAGACAAATTGATTGTCATTAGAATCTTCATTCCTTTTGTGATCGGGCACTATAAGCACATTCTCCTCATTGGGATAAACGATATTGATGCTTTGGTTTGGCGAGAAAAGCTTTTCTTTCCATTTTCTTTTGAATCAAAGTTCATATATAAAGTGAGACAAACTTGGGTTCCCATAAAAACCTCTATTCTTTCATGATTACGCGCTATATTCATGATATTCTCATTTGAATAGATGATATTGATGCTTTGGTCTAGTAGGAAAAGCTTTTCTTTTTGCCATTTTCCTTAGAATCAAAGTTCATCCATTAAATAAGACAAACCTAGATACTCCTAACAATCTCCATTCTTTTTTATGATCGGGCACTAAGAACATTTTCTTTATTGGGATACACGATATTAATGCTTTGGTTTGAAATAAAAATCTTTTCTTCCCATTATTTTTCTCAGAATCAAACTTTATCTATCAAATGAGACAAACTTGGATTCTTATAATAATCTCTATTCTTTTCATGATTAGGCTCTAAAATCATGATCTTTTCATTAGGATGCACGACATTAATGCTTTGATTTCATAAGAAATGATTTTTCTTCCGCCAATTTCCTTAGAATCATTATTAATCCATTAAATGAGGCAAACTTTGATTCTTTAAATAATCTGAATTTTTACATTCTCCTTGTTTTGATACAGAATATTAATGTTTTGTTTTGGCAATAAAAACTTTTTCATCCACCATTTTCCTTTGAATCAAAGTTCATCTATCAAATGATACAAACTTGAATTCTTATGGTAATCTCTAATGTTTTCATGATTAGGCACTATTATCAAGATTTTCTCATTAGGATACCTGACACTGTTGCTTTGGTTTGGTAGGAAAAGCTATCCTTTCCACCATTTTCCTTAAAATCAAAGTTCATCCATTAAATGAGACAAACATGGATTCTTATAAGAATCCCTAATTCTTTATGTGATCGGGCTCTATAAGCACATTCTCCTTATTAGGATACAAGATATTGATGCTTTGGTTTGGCATAAAATGCTTTACTTCCCACCATTTTTCTTAGAATCAAAGTTCATCCATCAAATAAGGCAAACTTGGATTCTTATAATAATCTCCATTCTTTCTATGAATAGGCTCCAGAGTCATGATCTTCTCATTAGGATACACGATATTGATGCTTTGATTTGGCAAAAAAAGCTCTTCTTTTTGCCAATTTCATTAGAATCATTGTTCATCCATCAAATAAGACAAACTTTGATTTTTAAAAAGATCTCTTAATTTTTTTGTGATTAGGCACTATAATCACATCTTTCTCACTGGGATACACAATATTAATACTTTTTTTAGCAAGAAAGCTTTTCCTTCCACCATTTTCCTTTGAATCGAAGTTCTTCTATAAAATTGACAAACTTGGATTCTTATAATAATCTCTAATCTTTTCATGATTAGGCAATATGATCATGATTTTCTGATTGGGACACCTAAAACTGATGCTTTGGTTTGGCAAGAAAAGCTTTTCTTTCCATCATTTTTCTTAGAATCAAAGTTTATCCATCAAATGAAACAAACTTGGATTCTCAAATGAATCTCCATTGTTTTTATGATCATGCACTATAAGCACATTCTCCTCCTTGGGATACATGATACTGACACTTTAGCTTGGCATGAAAAAAACTTTTTTCCCACCATTTTTCTTAGAATCAAAGTTCATCCGTCAAATGAGACTGACTTGGATTCTTAAAATAATCTCCTTTCTGTTCATGATTATGCTTTAGAGTCATGATCTTCTCATTAGGATATACGATATTGATGCTTTGATATGGTAAAAAAAGCACTTTTTTCGATCGATTTCCTTACAACCATTATTTATCCATCAAATGAGACAAACTTTGATTCTTGAAATAATCTCCAATTTTTTTGCAATTAGGCACTATAATCACATCCTCTCATCGGGATACATTATATTAATGGTTTGTTTCGGCAAGAAAAGCTTTCCTTCCACCATTTTCCTTTGAATTGAAGTTTGTCTATCAAATAAGACAAACTTGGATTCTCATAATAATCTCTAATCTTTTCATGAGTAGGCACTACAATCACAATTTTCTCATTGGGATACCTAATATTGATGCTTTGGTTTGGTAAGAAAAGCTTGTCTTTCCACCATTTTCTTTAAAATCTCCATATTTTTATGATCTGGCACTATAAGCACATTTTCTTTATTAGGATTGATTTGGTGCTTTGGTTTGGAAAGAAAAGCTTTTCTTTCTACCATTTTCCTTAGAATCAAAGTTCATATATCAAGCGAGACAAACTTTGATTCTAGTAAAAACCTTCATTCCTTTCATGATTACGCACTATATTCATGATCTTCTCATTGGAATAGATGATATTGATATGTTGTTCGGCAAGAAAAGCTTTTCTTTCCACCATTTTGCTTAAAATCAAAGTTCATCCATCAACTGAGACAAACTTTAGTATTCCTAAGAATCTTTATTATTTTTTTAATTAGGCATTATAAGCATTCTCTTCGTTGGGATACATGATATTAATGCTTTAGTTTGGCATAAAAGCTTTTCTTTCGATTATTTTTCTCGAAATCAAACTCCATCCGTCAAATGAGACAAACTTGGATTCCTATAATAATCTCCATTCCTTTCATGATTAGGCTCCAGAATTGGGATTTTCTCACTAAGATGCACGATATTGATGCTTTGATTTGGCAAAAAAAACTTTTTTTTCTACTAATTTATTTAGGATCATTATTCAACCATCAAATGAGACAAACTTTGATTCTTGAAATAATCTCCAATTTTTTTATGATTAGGCACTATAATCACATCCTCCTCATTGGGATGCATAATACTAATGCTTTGTTTTGGCAAGAAAAGCTTTTCCTTCTGCCTTTTTCCTTTGAATCGAAGTTCACTGAACAAATGAGACAAACTTGGATTTTTATAATAATCTCTAATCTTTTCATGATTAGGCACTATGATCATGGTTTTCTCATTGGGATACATAATGCTAATGCTTTGGTTTAGCAAGTAAAGATTTTCTTTCCACCATTTTCTTTAGAATCAAAGTTCATCAATCAAATGAGACGAACTTGGATTCTTACAAGAATCTCTATCATTTTTGTGATTGGGCACTATAAGCACATTCTCTTCATTGGGATACATGATATTGGTGCTTTGGTTTGGTAGGAAAAGCTTTTGTTTCCGCCATTTCCTTTTGAATCAAAGCTCATATGTCAGGTAAGATAAATTTGGATTCTCATAAAAACCTCTATTCTTTTCATGATTATGCACTATAATCGTGACATTTTCATTAGGATAGATCATATTGATGCTTTGGTTTGGCAGGAAAGCTTTTCTTTCAACAATTTTCCTTAGAATCAAAGTTCATCAATCAAGTAGATAAACTTGGATACTTCTAAGGATCTCTATTCCTTTTGTGATCGAGCACTATAAGCAAATCCTCCTTATAGGGATACATGATATGGATGCTTTGGTTTGGAATGAAAAACTTTTCTTCCCACCATTTTTCTTAGAATCAAAGTTCATCCGTGAAATGAGATAAACTTGGATTCTTGTAGGAATATCCATTATTTTTGTGATCAAGCACTATAAGCACATCCTCCTAATTAGGATACATGATATTCATGCTTTGGTTTGGCATGAAAAGCTTTTCTTCCCACTATTTTTCCTAGAATTAAAGTTCATCTATCAAATGAGACAAACATGGATTCGTATAATAATCTTCATTCTTTTCATGATTAAGCCCTGGAATCGAGATCTTCTCCTTAGGGTCCACGATATTGATGCTTTGATTTAAGAAGAAATGCTCTTTTTTCCACTAATTTCCTTAGAATCATTGTTAATCCATTAATTGAGACAAACTTTGATTCTTTAAATAATCTTAAATTATCCTATGATTAGGCACTAAATCACATTTTCCTCATTGTGATACATAATATTACTGCTTTGTTTTGGTAGGAAAAGCTTTTCCTTTCATTAGTTTCCTTTGAATCAAAATTCGTCTGTCAAATGAAACAAACTTAGATTCTTATAATAACCTCCATTCTTTTGGTGATTAGAGACTACGATCATGATTTTCTCATTGGGGTACTTGATACTGATGCTTTAGTTTGGCAAGAGAAGCTTTTCTTTCCACCATTTGCCTTAAAATCAAAGTTTATCTGTTAAATGAGACAAACTTGGATTCTTATAGTAATCTCCAATCTTTTCATGACTAGGCACTACAATCATAATTTCTTCATTGGAATACCTGATATTGATGCTTTGGTTTGGCAAGAGAAGCTTGTCTTTCCACCATTTTCCTTAAAATCTCCATCATTTTTGTGATCAGGCACTATAAGCATACTCTCTTTATTGGGATACACGATTTAGTGCTATAGTTTAGCAGGAAAAGCTTTTTTTTCTGCCATTTTCTTTAGAATCAAAGTTTGTCTATCAAATGAGACATTGATTCTCGTAAGAATCTTTATTTTTTTGTGAACAAGCACTATAAACATATTTCCCTTATTAGGATACGTGCCTTTGTTTAGCCAGAAAAACTTTTCTTTCCACCATTTTCTTTTGAAACAAAGTTCGTATATCAAGTGAGACAAACTTGGATTATCGTAAAAACCTTCATTCCTTTAATGATTACGCGCTATATTCACAATCTTCTCATTGGAATAGATGATATTGATACGTTGTTTGGCAAGAAAAGCTTTTCTTTCCACCATTTTTCTTAGAATCAAAGTTTATCCATCAACTGAGACAGTACTCCTAAGAATCTTTATTCTTTTTGTGATCAGGCGCTATAAGCATTCTCTTCGTCGGGATACAAGATATTAATGCTTTGGTTTGGCATAAAAGCTTTTCTTCCTACTATTTTTCTTAGAATCAAAGTTCATCTATCAAATGAGACAAACTTGGATTCTTATAATAATCTCTATTCTTTTCATGATTAAGCCCTGGAATCATGATCTTCTTATTAGGGTCCACGATACTGATGCTTTGATTTGGCAAGAAATGCTTTTTTTTTCCACCAATTTCCTTAGAATCATTATTAATCCATTAATTGAGACAAACTTTGATTCTTCAAATAATCTTAAATTATCCTGCGATTAGGCGCTATAATCACATTTTTCTCATTGTTATACATAATATTACTGCTTTGTTTTGGCAGGAAAAGTTTTTCTTTCCACTAGTTTCCTTTGAATCAAAGTTCGTCTGTCAAATAAGACAAACTTGGATTCTTAAAATAACCTTAATTCTTTTCTTGATTAGAGACTACGATCATGATTTTCTCATCGGGATACCTGATACTAATGCTTTGGTTTGGCAAGAAAAGCTTCTCTTTCCACCATTTTCCTTAGAATCAAAGTTCATCCTTCAAATGAGACAAACTTGGATTCTTATAGTAATCTCTAATATTTTCATGACTAGGCACTCCAATCATAATTTTCTCATTGGGATACCTGATATTGATGTTTTGGTTTGGCAAGAAAAGCTTGTCTTTCCACCATTTTCCTTAAAATCTCCATCATTTTTGTGATCAGGCATTATAAAGACAATCTCTTTATTGGCATACACGATTTGGTGCTTTAGTTTGGCAAGAAAAGCTTTTTTTTCTGCCATTTTCTTTAGAATCAAAGTTTGTCTATCAAATGAGACAAATTGATTCTCGTAAGAATCATTATTCTTTTGTGAACAGGGACTATAAACACATTTCCCTCATTGGGATATGTGCTTTTATTGAGTAAGAAAAACTTTTCTTTCCACTATTTTCTTTTAAATCAAAGTTCATATATCAAGTGAGATAAACTTGGATTCTCATAAAAACCTTCATTCCTTTCATGATTACGCGCTATATTCACGATCTTCTCATTAGAATAGATGATATTGATACATTGTTTGGTAAGAAAAGCTTTTTTTTCCCCCATTTTTCTTAGAATCAAAGTTCATCCATCAATTGAGACAAACTTTAGTATTCCTAAGAATCTTTATTCTTTTTGTGATCGGGCGCTATAGGCATTCTCTTCATTGGAATACATGATATTAATGCTTTGGTTTGGCATAAAAGCTTTTCTTCCCATTATTTTTCTTAGAATCAAACTTCATCCATCAAATGAGATAAACTTGGATTCCTATAATAATCTCCATTCTTTTCATGATTAGGCTCCAGAATTGTAATTTTCTCATTTAGATGCACAATATTGATGCTTTGATTTGGTAAAAAAAACTTTTCTTTCCACTAATTTATTTAGGACCATTATTCAACCATCAAATGAGACAAACTTTGATTCTTGAAATAATCTCCAATTTTTTTGTGATTAGGCACTTTAATCATATCCTCCTCATTGGGATGCACAATACTAATGCTTTGTTTTGGCAAGAAAAGCTTTTCTTTCTGCCTTTTTCCTTTGAATCAAAGTTCATCGATCAGATGAGACAAACTTGGATTCTTATAAAATCTCCAATCTTTTCGTGATTAGGCACTATGATCACAGTTTTCTTATTGGCATACATGATACTAATGCTTTGGTTTGGCAAGAAAAGATTTTCTTTCCACCATTTTCCTTAGAATCAAAGTTCATCAATCAAATGAGACAAGGTTATTCTCACAAGAATCTTCATTGTTTTTGTGATCGGGCACTATAAGCACATAAATGATATTGGTGCTTTGGTTTCGTAGGAAAAGCTTTTGTTTCCACCATTTCCTTTTGAATCAAAGCTCATATGTCAAGTAAGACAAACTTGGATTCTCATAAAAACCTTTATTCTTTTCATGATTATGCACTATAATCATTATCTTTTCGTTAGGAGTGATCATACTGATGTTTTGGTTTAGCTAGACAAGCTTTTCTTTCAACCATTTTCCTTAGAATCAACGTTCATTCATCAAGTAGATAAACTTGGATACTTCTAAGAATCTCCATTCCTTTTGCGATCAACCACTATAAGTAAATCCTCCTTATTAGGATACATGATATGGATGCTTTGGTTTGGCATAAAAAACTTTTCTTCCTACCATTTTTCTTAGAATCGAAGTTCATCCATGAAATGAGACAAACTTGGATTCTTATAGGAATCTCTATTATTTTTGTGATCAGGCACTATAAGCATATCCTCCTAATTGGGATACATGATATTCATGCTTTGGTTTGGCATGAAAAGCTTCTCTTCCCACTATTTTTCTTAGAATCAAAGTTTATCTATCAAATAAGACAAACTTGGATTCTCATAATAATCTCTATTCTTTTCATGAGCAAGCCCTAGAATCGCGATCTTCTCATTAGGGTCCACGATATTGACACTTTGATTTGGCAAGAAATGCTTTTTTTCTCGACTAATTTCCTTAGAATCATTGTTAATCCATTAATTGAGACAAACTTGGATTCTTCAAATAATCTTAAATTATCCTATGATTAGGCACTATAATTACATTCTCCTCGTTGTGATACACAATATTACTGCTTTGTTTTGGCGAGAAAAGCTTTTTCTTTCACTAGTTTCCTTTAAATCAAAGTTTGTCTATCAAATGAGACATACTTGGATTCTTATAATAATCTCCATTCTTTTTGTGATAAGAGACTACGATCATGATTTTCTCATTGGGATACTTAATACTGATGCTTTGGTTTGGCAAGAAAAGCTTTTCTTTCCACCATTTTCCTTAGAATCAAAGTTCATCCGTCAAATGAGACAAATTTGGATTCTTGTAATAATCTCTATCTTTTTGTGGTCGAGCACTATAAGCACATTCTCTTCATTAGGATAAACGATATCAGTGCTTTGGTTTGGTAGGAAAAGCTTTTCCTTCGACCATTTTTTTGAATCAAAGCTCGTGTGTCAAGTGAGGCAAACTTGGATTCTCATAAAAACCTATATTCTTTTCACAATTACAAACAGTAATCATGATCTTCTCATTAGGATAGATGGTATTGATGCTTTGGTTTAGCAAGAAAAGCATTTTTTTCCACCATTTTCCTTAGAATCAAAGTTCATCCATTAAGCAAACAAACTTGGATACTCCTAAGAATCTCCGTTCTTTTTGTGATCAAGCACTATAAGCACATCCTTCATATTGGGATACACGATACTGATGCTTTTGTTTGGCAAAAGATGCTTTTTATCCACCATTTTCCTTAGAATGAAAATTCAACCATCAAATGAGACAACTTGATTCTCCTAAAAATCTTTATTCTTTTTATGATTGCGCACTTTATGCACATTCTCCTCTTTGGGATACATGATATTGATGCTTTGGTTTCGCATGAAAAGCTTTTCTTCCCATCATTTTTTCTTAGAATTAATGTTCATCTATCAAATTATACAGACTTGGATTCTTATAATAATCTCCATTCTTTTCATGATAAGGTTATAGAATCGCTACTTTCTCATAAGAATACATGATATTAATGCTTTAATTTAGCAAGAAAAGTTTTCTTTCCATCAATTTCCTTAGAACCATTGTTCATCCATCAAATAAAAAAAACTTTGATTCTTCAAATAATCTCTATTTTTTGTGATTAGCCACTATAATCACATTCTCCTCATTGTGATACACAATATTAATGCTTTATTTTGGCAAGAAAAGGCTTTCTTTCAACCATTTTCCTTTGAATTAAAGTTTATCTGTCAAATCAGACAAACTTGGATTCTTATAATAATCTCTAATATTTTTGTGATTAGCCACTATGATCATGATTTCTCATTGGGATACTTGATACTAATACTTTGATTTAGCAAAAAAAGCTTTTCTTTCCACCATTTTCTTTTGAATCAAAGTTCGTATGTCAGGCGAGGCAAACTTGAATTCTTCTACAAACCTTTTTTTTAATGATTAGGCACTATAATCACTTTCTTTTTCTTTGGTTGCACAATATTGATGCTTTGGTTTAGCAAGAAAATTTTTTCTTTCCACTATTTTCCTAAGATTCGTAGTTCATCTATGAAATAAGACGAACTTGGATTCTCATAATAATCTCCATTCTTTTCATGATTACGCATTATAATCATGATGTTATCATTGGAATAAATGATATTAATGCTTCGATTTGGCAAGAAAAGCCCTTTTTCCACCATTTTCCTTAGTATCAATGTTTATCCATCAAGTGAGGCAACTTGGATTCTTTTAGCAATCTCTATTCTTTTTTTGACTAGGCAATATAAGCACATTATTCTCATTAGGATACATGATATTGATGCTTTGGTTTAGCAAGAAAAACTTTTCTTTCCACCATTTTCCTAAGATTCATAGTCGTCTATCAAATGAGACGAACTTGGATTCTCATAATAATCTCTATTCTTTTCATGATTTCACGCAATAATTAGGATCTTCTTATTGGGATAAATGATATTGATGCTTTGGTTTGGCAAAAAATTCTTTTTATCCACCATTTTCCTTAGAATCAAAATTTATCCATCAAATGAGACAAACTTGGATTCTCTAAAGAATCTCGATTCTTTTTGTGATAGAACAAATAAGACAAACTTGGATTCTCATAAGAATCTCTAATCTTTTCATGATTAGTCATTATGATCATGATTTTCTCATTGGGATGCCTAAAACTGATGTTTTGGTTTGGCAAGGAAAGATTTTCTTTCCACCAATTTCCTTAGAATTAAATTTTATCCATCAAATGAGACAAACGTGGATTCTCATAAGAATCTCCATTCTGTTTTGATTGGGCACTATAGACATATTTTTATCATTGGGATACACGATGTTGATTATTTGGTTTGCCCAAAAAAGCGTTCCTTTCCACCATTTTCTTTTGAATTAAAGTCCACATTCAAGTTAGACAAACTTGGATTCTTGTAAAAACCTCCATTCTTTTCGTGATTACACACTATAATCATGATCTTCTCCTTGGAATAGATGATATTGATGCTGGGTTTGGGAAGAAAAGCTTTCGTTTCCACCATTTTCCTCAGAATCAAAGTTTACCATCAAAAGAGAGAAACTTGGATACTCCAAAAAATCTCCATTCTTTTTGTGATTGAGCACTATAAGCACATAATCCTCTTTGGGATGCAAGATATTAATGCTTTGGTTTGGAGTAAAAGGCTTTTTCGCCTACTATTTTTCTTAAAATCAAAGCTCATCAATCAAATGAGACAAACATGGATTTTTATAATAATCTCCATTCTTTTTATGATTAGGCTCTAAAATCGTGACCTTTTAATTAGGACACATGATATTAATGCTTTGATTTGGCCAAAAATGCTTTTCTTTCCCCTAATTTCCTTAGGATCACTATTCATCCATCAAACTAGACAAACTTTGATTCTTGAAAAAATATCCATATTTTTTGTGATTATGCTTATAATGATACCCTCCTTATTGGGACACACAATCTGAATGCTTTGTTTTTGCAAGAAGAGCTTTTCTTTTTGGCACTTTCCTTTGATTCAAAATTTGTCTGTCAAATGAGATGAACTTGGATTCTTATAATAATCTCCTATCTTTTCGTGATTAGTCACTATAATCATGATTTTCTCATTGGGATGCCTAAAACTGATGCTTCGGTTTGGTGAGAAAAGATTTTATTTCCACCACTTTCCTTAGAATCAAATTGCATCCGTCAAATGAGACAAACTTGGATTCTCATAAGAATCTCCATTATGTTTTGATCAGGCACTATAACCACATTATTCTCATTAGGATACACGATATTGATTGTTTGATTTAGCAAGAAAAGCTTTCCTTTCCACCATTTTCATTTGAAGTAAAGTTTATATGTCAAGTGAGACAAACTTATATTTTTGTGAAAACCACCAGTCTTTTCATGATTACACACTATAATCATGATCTTCTCATCAAGATGGATGGTATCGATGCTTTCGCTTTGTAAGAAAAACTTTTCTTTCCAGCATTTTCCTTAGAACCAAAGTTCATCCATCAAATAAGACAAACTTGGATACTCTTAAAAACCTCAATTCCTTTTGTGATCGAGCACTATGAGCAAATTTTCCTCATTAAGATACACGATATTGATACTTAGATTTGGCATGAAAAGCCTTTTGTCCCACTAAGTTTTCTTTAAATCAAAGTTCAACCTCGAAATGAGGCAAATTTGAATTCTTATAATAATCTCCATTCTTTTCATGATTAGGCTCTAGAATTGCAACCTTCTCATAAGAATACACAATATTGATGCTTTTATTTAGCAAGAAAAGTACTTTTTTCCCTAAGTTTCCTTAAAACTTTGTTCATCCATCAAATAAGACAAATTATTATTCCTGAAGTAATATCCAATTTTTTGGTGATTAGGCACTATAATCACATCCTTATCATTGGGATGCACAATATTAGTGCTTTATTTTGGCAAGAAAAGCTTCTCCTTCCACCATTTTCCTTTGAATTAAAATTTATCTATCGAATGAGAAAACCTTGGATTCTTATAATAATTTCCAATCTTTTCCTGATTAGGCATTGCAATAATGATTTTCTCATTGGGATGCTTGATACTGATGCTTTGGTTTAACAAGAAAAGCTTTTCCTTCCACCATTTTCTTAGAATCAAAGTTTGTCCCTTAAATGAGACAAACTTGGATTTTCATAAGAATCTCTATTCTTTTTGTGATCGAGCATTTTAAGCACATTGTCCTTATTGGGATACCGATATTGATGCTTTGATTTGGCAAGAAAGGCTTTTCTTTCCACCATTTTCCTTAGAATCAAAGTTTATCCATCAAATGAGACAAATTTGGATTCTCCTAAGAATCTTCATTCTTTTTGTGATTTGGCAATATTTGCACATTCTCCTCTATGGGATTCATGATAATAATGCTTTGGTTTGGCATGCAAAGATTTTTTTTCCCACCATTTCTCTTAGAATCAAAGTTCATCCTCAAATGAGACAAACTTGGATTCTTATAATAATCTCTATTTCTTTTCATGATTAGGCTATAGAATCACGATCTTCTCATTAGGATACACAATAGTGATGCTTTGATTTGTCCAAAAAGGTTTACTTTCTACCAATTTCCTTAGAATCATTATTCATCTATCAAATGAGACAAGCTTTAATCCTTAAAATAGTCTCTAATTTTTTTTGATAAGGCATTGTAATCAAATTCTCCTTATTGAGATACACAATATTATTATTTTTTTTGCCAAGAAAAGCTTTTTCTTCTACCATTTTTTTGAATCAAAGCTTATCCGTCAAATCAGACAAACCTAAATTCTCGTAAGAATCTCTCTTATTTTCATGATAGAACACTATAAGCACATTCTCCTTATTGGGAGATACGATATTGATGCTTTGGATTGGCAAGAAAAGCTTTTCTTTTCACCATTTCTTTTGAATCAAAGTTCGTATATCAAGTGAGACAAACTTGGATTCTCCTAAAAACCTTTATTTTTATCTTGATTATACACTATATTTTCAATTATCTCATTGGAACAAATGATATTGATGCTTTGGTTTGGCAAGAAAAGCTTTTCTTTCCACCATTTTCCTTAGAATCAAGGTTCATCCATCAAATGAGACAAACTTGGATACTCATAAAAATCTTCATTTTTTTGTGCTCGAGCACTATAATCACGTTCTTTTCATTAAGATGTACGACATTGATGCTTTAGTTTAGCATGAAAGGCTTTTCTTCCTACCATTTTTCTTAGAATCAAAGTCATTCATCAAATGAGACAAACTTAGATTTTTATAATAATCTCCATTCTTTTCACGATTAGGCTCTAAAATCACGATCTTTCCATTAGGATACATGATATTAATGTTTTGATTTGGCCAAAAAAGATCTTTTTTCCACCAATTTCCTTAGAATCACTGTTTATCCATCAAATGAGACAAAATTTGATTCTTAAAATAATCTCTAAATGTTTTGTGATTAGGCTTGTAATCACATCCTCCTTATTGGGAGACACAATATTAATAATGCTTTGTTTTGCCAAGAAAAGCTTTTCCTTCCACCATTTTCTTTTGAATCAAAATTTATCTAGCAAAATGAGACAAACTTGGATTTTTATGATAATCTCCAATCTTTTCGTTATTAGTTACTATGATCATGATTTTCTTATTCAGATGCCTAAAACTGATGCTATGGTTTGGTAAGAAAAGCTTTTTCTTTCCACCATTTTCCTTAGAATCAAAGTTCGTCTGTCAAATGAGACAAACTGGATTCTTATAAGATCTCCATTCTTTTGTGAACGAGCACTATAAAAACATTTTCCTCATCAGGATACACAATTATGGTGCTTCAGTTTAGCAAGTAAAGCTTTTCTTTCCATCATTTTCTTTTGAATAAAAGTTCATACATCAAGTGAGACAAACTAGGATTCTCGTAAAAACCACCATTCTTTCCATGATTACACACTATAATCATGATCTTCCTAATAGGATTGATGATATTGATGCTTTAGTTTAGCAAGAAAAGCTTTTTTTCCATCATTTTCCTTAGAATCAAAGTTTGCCAATTAAATGACACAAACCTTGATACTCCTAAAAATTTGCATTCTTTTTGTGATCGGGCATTTCTTATTAGGATACACGATATTGATGCTTTGGTTTGACAAGAAAAGCTTTTCTTTCCACCATTTTCTTAGATTCTCATAAAAACCTCTATTTTTTTTGTGATTAGACACTATAATCACTTTCTCCCCATTTAGGTGCATGATATTGATGCTTCGGTTTGGTAAGAAAACCTTTTCTTTCAACCATTTTCCTAAGGATCAGAGTTCATCTATCAAATAAGATGAACTTGGATTCTCATAATAATCTCCATTCTTTTCATGATTACACACTATAATCATGATTTATCATTGGGATAGATGATATTGACCCTTTGATTTCACAAGAAAAGCCTTTGTTCCACCATTTTCTTTAGTATCAAAGTTTGTCCACTGAATGAGACAAACTTGGATTCTCTTAAGAATCTCCATTCTTTTTTTGACGAAGCACTATAAGCTAATTCTTCTCATTGGGATACAAGATATTTATGCTTTGATTTGGCAACAAAATCTTTTCTTTCCACCATTTTTTAAAGAACTAGAGTTCCTCTATCAATTGAGATGAACATGGATTCTCATAATATTCTTTATTCTTTTCATGATTTCGCACAATAATTAGGATCTTCTCATTGGGATATATGATATTGATGCTTTGATTTGGTAAGAAATGCCTTTTGTGCACCATTTTTCTTAGAATCAAAATTCATCCTTCAAATGAAACAAAGTTGGATTCTTCTAAGAATCTTTATTCTTTTTGTGATCGAGCACTCTATGTACATTCTTCTACCATTTTCTTCCACTATTTTCCTTTGAATCAAAGTTTGTTTGTCAAATGAAACAAACTTGGATTCTTATAATAATATCTAATCTTTTCATGATTAGGTACTATGTCATGATTTTCTTATTGGGATACCTAATACTGATGTTTTCGTTTGGCAAGAAAAGCTTTTCTTTCTACCATTTTCCTTAGAATCAAAGTTCTCCATCAAATGAGACAAACTTGGATTCTCTTAGGAATCTCCATTCTTTTCGTGATTGGGCATTATAGGCACATTCTCCTAATTAGGATACATGACATTGATTTTTTTGGTTTGGCATGAAAAGCTTTTCTTTCCACCATTTTCTTTTGAATCAAAGTTCATATATCAAGTGAGATAAACTTGGATTCTCGTAAAAGCCTCCATTCTTTTCATGATTATGCACTATAATAATGATATTATCATTGGGATAAATGATATTGATGCTTTGATTTGGTAAGAAAAGCCTTTTTCCCACCATTTTCCCTAGCATCAAAGTTTTGTCTATCAAATGGGATAAACTTGGATTCCCTTAAGAATCTTCATTCTTGTTTTTACCGGGAGCTATAAGCACATTCTTCTCATTAGGATACACGATATTGATGCTTTGATTTGGCAAGAAAAGCTTTTCATTCCATATTTTCCTAAGAATTAGAGTTTATCCATCAAATGAAACAAAGCTAGATTCTCATAATAATCTTCATTCTTTTCATGATTTTGCACAATATTCATGATCGTCTTATTGGGATAGATGATAGTTATGCTTTGATTTAGTAAGAAATGCTTCTTATCTACCATTTTCCTTAGAATGAAAATTCATCCATCAAATGAGATAAACTTGGATTCTCCTAAGAATCTCTATTGTTTTTGTGATCGGGTACTATATGAACATTCTACTCATTGGATTACATGATACTGATGCTTTGGTTCAGCATGAAAAGCTTTTTCTCCCACCATTTTTTAGAGAATCAAAGTTTATCCGTCAAATGAAACAAACTTGGATTCTTATAATAATCTCTAATCATTTCATGATCATGCTCTAGAAATGTGATCTTTTCATTATGACACGTGATATTTATGATTGGATTTGGTAAGAAACACTCTTCTTTCCATCAATTTATTTGCAATCCTTATTCATTGATCAAATGAGACAAACTTTGATTCTTGAAATAATCTCTAATTTTTTTGTGATTAAGCACTATAATCACTTTTTCTTCATTGGGATACAGATATTAATGCTTTGTTTCAGCAAGAAAAGCTTTTTCTTCCACCATTTTCCTTTGACTCAAAGTTTGTTTGTCAAATGGGACAAACTTGGATCTTATAAGTATCTCCAATTTTTCTTGATTAAGCACTATGATCATGATTTTTTTATTCAGATACATGATACTAAGGTTTTCCTTTGGCAAGAAAAGCTTTCTTTCCATCATTTTCTTTAGAATTGAAATTTGTACGAATAAGACAAAGTTTGATACCCCTAAGAATCTCCATTCTTTTTGTGATTGGGCACTGTAAGCACGTTCTCCTCATTAGGATACATGATATTGATTCTTTGGTTTGGAATGGAAAGCTTTTCTTTCTACCATTTGTTTAATAAAAGTTCATATATCAAGTGAGACAAACTTGGATCCTTATAAAAGCCTCCATTCTTTTCAAGATTGCGCACTATATTTAGAATCTTCTTATTGGAATAGATGATATTGTTGCTTTGGTTTGGGAAGAAAAGCTTTTCTTTCCACCATTTTCTTTAGAATCAAAGTTTATCAACCAAATGTGTTAGCTTGGATACTCCTAAGAATCTTTATTCTTTTTGTGATTGGGCACTATAAGCTCATTCTCCTCACTAGGATACACAATATTGATGCTTTGGTTTGGCATGAAAAGCTTTTCTTCCCATCATTTTTCTTAGAATGAAAGTTCATCCTTCAAAAGAGACAAACTTGGATTTTTATAATAATCTCTATTCATTTCATGATTAGGTTCTAGAATCATGATCTTTTCAATAGGATACACAATATTGATGCTTTGATTTGGCAAGAAAAGCTCTTCTTTCCACCAGTTTCCTTAGCATCATTGTTCATCCATCAAATGGGACAAACATTGATTCTTGAAATAATCTTTAATTTTCTTGTGATTAGGCACTATAATCACATTCTACTCATCGGGATACATGATATTAATCTTTGTTTTGGCTGGCAAAAAAGGCTTTTCCGTCCACCGTTTTCCTTTTAGTCAAAGTTCATCTGTCAAATGAGATAAACTTGGGTTCTTATAATAATATCTTTTCATGATTAGGCATTATGAACACCATTTTCTTATTAGGATACTTGATACTGATGCTTCTGTTTGGCAAGAAAAGCTTTTCTTTCCACCATTTTCTTTTAAATCAAAGTTTGTCTCTCAAGGGAAACGAACTTGGATTCTTGTAAAAACCTCCATTTTTTTGTTATTAAGCACTATAATCACTTTTTCCTTGCTTGGGTGCATGATATTGATGCTTTGGTTTAGAAGGAAAAGCATTTCTTCCCACTATTTTTCTAAGAATCAGAGTTCATCTGTTAAATTAGATGAACTTGGAGTCTCATAATAATTTACATTATTTTCATGATTATGCACTATAATCATGATATTATCATTGGGATAGATGATATTGATGCTTTGATTTGGCAAGAAAAACCTTTTTTCCACCATTTTCCTTAGTATCAAAATTTGTCCATCAAATAAGACAAACTTGGATTCTCTTAAGAATCTTCAATCTTTTTTTGATCAAGAACTATAAGCACATTCTTCACATTGAGATACACAATATTGAGGATTTGATTTTGCAAGAAAATCTTTACTTTCCACTATTTTCCTAAGAATTAGAGTTTGTCCATCAAATAAAATGAAGCTAGATTCTCCTAATAATCTCCATTCTTTTCATGATTTCACACAATATTCATGATCTTCTTACTGGGATAGATGATATTTAGGCTTTGGTTTGGCAAGAAATGTCTTTTATCTAACATTTTTCTTAGAATTAAAATTCATCCATCAAATGTGACAAACTTGGATTCTCCTAGGAATCTCTATTCTTTTTATGATCAGGCACTATATGCACGTTCTACTCCTTAGGTTACATGATACTGATGCTTTGGTTTGACATGAAAAGCTTTTCTTTCCATCATTTTTCAAAAGCTCATATGTCAAGTGAAACAAACTTGGATTCTCATAAAAACTATTATTTTTTCCATGATTATGCACTATAATCATGATCTTTTTGTTGGGATAGATGATATTAATGCTTTAGTTTGGCAAGAAAAGATTTTTTTTTTTCACCATTTTCCTGAGAATCAAAGTTTGTCCATTGAATGAGATAAACTTGGATACTCCTAAGAGTCTCCAATCTTCTTGTGATTGGGCACTATAAGCATATTCTCCTTATTAGGATACATGATATTGATGCTCTAGTTTGGTGTAACAAGCTTTCTTTTTTCCAACATTTCTTTTGAATTAAAGTTCATATATCATGCGAGATAAACTTGGATTCTTATAAAAACCTTAATTCTTTTCAAGATTATGCATTATATTAACGATCTTCTCTGTAGAATATATGATATTGTTGCTTTGGTTTGGCAAGAAAATTTTTTCTTTCCATCATTTTCCTTAGAATCAAAGTTTCTCAACCAAATGGGATAGCTTAGATACTCCTAAGAATCTCTATTCTTTTTTGTGAACGAGCACTATAGGCACATTCACATCATTGGGATACATGATATGGATACTTTGGTTTGGCATGAAAAGCTTTTCTTCCTAGCATTTTGAAAGTTCATCTGTCAAATAAGACAAACTTGGATTCTTATAATAATCTCCATTCTTTTCATGATTAGGCTCTAGAATCACGATCTTCTCATTAGGATACACAATATTGATGCTTTGATTTTGCAAGAAAAGCTCTTCTTTTAACCAGTTTCCTTAGAATCATTGTTCATCCTTCAAATGACACAAATTTTGATTCTTGAAAAGGTATCTAATTTTTTTGTTATTAGGCACTATAATCATATTCTCTTCATTGGGATACACAATATTAATGCTTTGTTTTGGCAAGAAAAGCTTTTCTTTCCACCATTTTCCTTTGAATCAAAGTTTATCTATGAAATGAGACAAACTTGGATTCTTATAATAATCTCTAATCTTTTTGTGATTAGGCACTATTATCAAGATTTTTCATAGGGATACTTGATATAGATGCTTTCGTTTGGCAATAAAAGTATTTCCTTCCACCATTTTCCTTCGAATCAAAGTTCATCCATCAAATAAGACAAACTTGGATTCTTGTAAGAATCTCCATCATTTTTGTGATCGGGCACTATAAGTATATTCTACTTATTGAGATACATGATATTGAAGCTTTGGTTTGGTAAGAAAATCTTTTCTTTCCACCATTTTCTTTTGAATCAAAGTTTGTATCTCAAGTGAGACAAACTTGGACTCTCGTAGAAACCTCCATTCTTTTTGAGATTACACACTATATTCATGATCTTCTCATTGGAATAGATGATATTGATGCTTTGGTTTGGAAAGAAAAGCTTTTCTTTTCACCAGTTTCCTTAAAATCAAAGTTCGTATATTAGATAAGATGAACTTGGATGCTCTTAAGAATCTCAACTTTTTTTGTGATCGGGCACGTGCATGATATTGATGCTTTGGTTTAGCATGAAAAGCTTTTCTTCCCTCCATTTTTCTTAAAATCAAAGTTCATCCATCAAATTAGACAAACTTGGATTCTTATAATCCCTTCTTTTCATGATTAGGCTCTAGAATCTGAATCTTCTCATTAGGATATAGGATATTGATATTTGATTTGGTAAGAAAAACTCTTTTTTCCACCAATTTCTTTTGAATTATTTTACATCCATTAAATGAGACAAACTTTGATTCTTGGAACAATCTCTATTCTTTTTGTTATTAGGCACTATAATCATATTTTCTTCATTAGGATGCTTGATTTTAATGCTTTATTTTGGTAAGAAAAGCTTTCCCTTCTACCATTTTCCTTTAAATCAAAGTTTGTCTATCAAATGAGACAAACTTAGATTCTTATAATAATCTCCAATGGTTTTGTGACTAGGCACTATGATCACTATTTTCTCATTGGGATACCTAATACTGATGCTTCAGTTTGGCAAAAAAAACATTTCTTTCCACCATTTTCCTTAGAATCACAGTTCTTCTATTAAATGAGACAAACTTGGATACTCCTAAAAATCTCTATTTTTTTATGCTCGGGCTCCACATTCTTCTTATTGGATACTAGATATTGATGCTTTGGATTGGCAAGAAAAGCTTTCCTTTCCATTATTTTCTTTTAAATCAAAGTTCATATATCAAGTGAAACAAACTTGGATTCTCATAGAAACTACCATGCCTTTCATGATTACACATTATATTCACAATCTTCTTATTGGAATAGAAGATATTTGGTGCTTTGATTTGGCACGAAATTTTTTTCCACCATTCTTCTTAGAGTCAAAGTTCCCCCATTAAATGAGACAAACTTGGATACTCCGAAGAATCTCTATTTTTTTTTTTGTAATCGAGCACTATAACCACATTCTCCTTATTGGGATACATGATATTGATGCTTTGGTTTGGCATGAAACCTTTTCTTCTCACCATTTTTTAGAATCAAAGCTCGTTCGTGAAACGTAAAAAACTTGGATTCTTATAATAATCTCCATTCTTTACATGATTAGGCTCTAGAATCGTGATCTTCTCGTTAGGATACATTATATTGATACTTTGATTTGGTAAGAAATGCTTTTTTTGACCAATTTCCTTAGTATCATTTTACATCCATCAAATGAGAGGAGCATTGATTGTTGAAATAATCTACAATTATTTTTGTGATTAAGCACTATAATCACATACTTTTCATTGCGATACACAATATTAGTGCTTTGTTTTGGCAAAACTAGCTTTTTGTTCCACCATTTTCCTTTGAATCAAAGTTCATTTGTCAAATGAGACAAATTTCAATTCTTATAATAATCTCCAATCTTTTCATGATTACGCACTATGATCATGATTTTCTCATTAGGATACTAATATTGATGCTTTGGTTCGGCAAGAAAAAGCTTTTCTTTCCACCATTTTCCTTCGAATCAAAGTTCGTTCGTCAAATAAGAAAACTCGGGATTTTTAACAATATCCATTCTTTGTGTGATCGGGCACTATGAGCTTCTCCCAATTGGGATACATGATATTGATGCTTTGGTTTGGCAAGAAAAGTTTTTCTTTCAACCATTTTCTTTTCAAATCAAAGTTTGTATATCAAGTGAGACAAACTTGGATGCTGGGAGAAACCTCCATTCTTTTCATGATTACACACTATATTCACAATCTTCTCATTGGAGTAGATAATATTAATGCTTTGGTTTTGCAAGAAAAGCTTTTCTTTCTATCATGTTCATTAGAATCAAAGTTTATCCATCAAACAAGACAAACTTGGATACTCCTAAAAATTTTTATTCTTTTTGTGATTGAGAAATATAAGCATGTTCCCCTTATTGGGATACAAGATATTGATGATTTGGTTTTGGCATAAAAAGCTTTTCCTTCCTCCATTTTCTTTTGAATCAAAGTTCGTATATCAAGAAAGATAAACTTGGATTCCCATAAAAACCTCCATTCCTTTCATGATTACACCTAATATTCATGATCTTCTCATTAGAATAGATGATATTGATGCTTTGGTTTGGCAAAAAAAGCTTTCTTTTCCTCCATTTTCCTTAGAATCAAAGTTCATCCATCAAATAAGATGAACTTGGATACTCCTAAGAATCTCCATTCTTTTTGTGATCGGGTGCATGAAAAGCTTTTCTTCCCACCATTTTTCTTAGCATCAAAGTTCATCTATCAAATAAAACAAACTTGGATTCTTAAAATAATCTCCATTCTTTTCATGATTAGGCTATAGAATCATGATCTTCTTATTAGGATACATGATATTGATGTTTTTATTTGGCAAGAAAAGCTTGTCTTTTTACCAATTTCCTTAGAATCATTTTACATCAATCAAATTAGACAAACTTTGATTCTTGAAATAATCTCTGTTTTTTTCTTTTTGTGATTAGGCACTGTAATTATATCCTCTTCATTATGATACTCAATTTTAATGCTTTGCTTTGACAAGAACAGCTTTTCCTTCCACCATTTTCTTTTGAATTGAAGTTCATTTGTCAAATGAGACAAACTGGTATTCTTATAATAATCTCCCAATCTTTTTGTGACTAGGCACTATGGTCACGATTTTCTCATTGGGATACCTGAAATCGAGGCTTTGGTTTGGCTAGAAAAGCTTTTTTTTTCCAACATTTTCCTTAAAATCAAAATTCATCCATCAAATGTGGCAAACCTGTATTCTCCTAAAAATCTCTATTTAAATTGCCATCGAGCACAATACACATATTTTTCTCATTGGGATACTCGATATTGATGCTTTGCTTTAGCATCAAAATTCCTACCATTTTTCTTAGAAACAAAGTTCACCAGTCAAATGAGACAAACTAGGATTCTTAATGATCTTCTCATTAGGATACACAATATTGATACTTTGATTTTGCAAGAAAAGCTCTTCTTTCCACCAATTTCCTTAGAATCATTTTACATCCATCAAATGAGACAAACTTTGATTCTTGAAATAATCTCAATTCTTTTTCTTATTAGGTACCATAATCACATTCTCCTCATTGGGATACATGATATTAATCCTTTGTTTTTGTAAGAAAAGCTTTTCTTTCCACAATTTTCCTTTGAATCAAAGTTCATCTACCAAATAGGACAAATTTGAATTCTTATAATAATTAATTTTTTCATGACCAAGCACTATGATCATGATTTTCTTATCGGGGTGCTTAATACTGATTCTTTGGTTTAGCAAGAAAAGCTTTTCTTTACACCATTTTCCTTAGAATTAAAGTTCATTTATCAAATGAGACAAACTTGGACAGTCGTATGAATTCCCATTCTTTTTGTGATTAGGCACTATAAGCACTTGCCCCTCATTGGGATACAAGATATTGATGCTTTAGTTTGGCAATAATAGCTTTTCATTACACCATTTTCTTTTGAATCAAAGTTTATATATCAAATGAGACAAACTTGGATTCTCGTAAAAATTTCCATTCTTTTCATGGTTAAATAATATATTCACGATCTTCTCATTGGAATAGATAATATTGATGCTTTAGTTTGGCAAAAAAAGTTTTTCTTTCCACCATTTTTCTTAGAATCAAAGTTCATCCATCAAATGAGACAAGCATGGATACTCCTAAGAATCTTCATTATTTTTGTAATTAGGTACTACAAGCACATTCTCTTCATTAGGATACATGATATATATGCTTTGGTTTGGAAAGAAAAGCTTTTCTTTCCACCATTTTCTTTTGAATCAAAGTTTCTATATCAAGTAAGATAAACCAGGTTTTCATAAAAACCCTCATTCTTTTCATGATTACACACTATGTTCATGATCTTCTCATTAGAATAGATGATATTAATGCTTTGGTTTTGGCAAGAAAGCTTTTTATTCTGCCATTTTCCTTGGAATCAAAGTTTGTCCGTCAAATGAAACTAACTCAGATACTCCTACGAATCTCCATTCCTTTGTGATCGGCCGCTACAAGCACATTCACCTCATTGAGATACATAAAATTGGTGCCTTGATTTGACATGAAAAGCTTTTCTTCCCACTATTTTTCTTATAATCAATGTTCATTCGTCGATGAGACAAATTTGGGTTCTTATAATAATCTCTATTCTTTTCATGATTAGGCACTAGGATCACAATCTTCTCAGTAGGATAGATGATATTGATGCTTTGATTTGGCAAGAGAAGCTCTTCTATCCATTATTTTCCTTAGAATCATTATTCATCCATTAAATAAGACAAACTTTGATTCTTGAAATAATCTCCATGTTTTTCGTATTAGGTATTATAATCACATTCTCCTCATTGGGATAGATAATATTACTGCATTGTTTTGGCAAGAAAACATTTTCCATTCACCATTTTTCATTGAATCAAAGTTCATCTGTCGAATGAGATAAAGATGGATTCTTATAATAATCTCCATTATTTTCATGATTGGCACTATGATCACAATTTTCTCATTGGGATACCTAATATTGATACTTTGATTTGGCAAGAGAAGCTCTTCTTTCTACTATTTTCCTTAGAATCATTAGTCATCTACCAAATGAGACAAACTTTGATTCTTGAAATAATCTCCATATTTTTTTGTTATTAGGCACTATAATCACATTCTCCTCGTTGGAATACACAATATTAATGCTTTGTTTTGGCAAGAAAAGCTTTTCGTTCCACCATTTTCCTTTGAAACAAAGTTCTTCTGTCAAATGAGACAAACATGCATTCTTATAATAATCTTCAATCTTTTCATGACTAGGCACTACGATCACAATTTTCTTATTGGGATACCTAATATTGATGCTTTGGTTTGGAAAAAAAAGCTTTTTTTTCCACCATTTTCTTAGAATCAAAGTTTGTCCATTAAATGAGACAAACTAGGATTCTTAAATAATCTCTATTCTTTTATGATCGGGCACTATAAACATGTTCTCCTCGTCAATATAAATGATTTTAATGCTTTGGTTTAGTAAGAAAAGCTTTTCTTTTCACCATTTTCTTTTCAATAAAAGTTCGTATGTCAAGTAAGCCAAACTTGGATTCTTGTAACAATATCCATTCTTTTTGTGATCGAGCACTATAAGCATCTCATCATTGGGATACAGGATATTGATGCTTTGGTTTGGAAAGAAAAGCTTTTTTTTCCACCATTTTCTTTTCAAATCAAAGCTCATATATCAATTGAGACAAACTTAGACTCTTGGAGAAACCTTTATTCTTTTCATGATTACACACTATATTCAAGATCTTCTCATTAGAATATATGATATTGATGCTTTGGTTCAGCAAGAAAAACTTTTCCTTTCACCATTTTCATTAAAATCAAAGTTTCTTTATCAAATAAGACGAACTTGGATATTCCTAAAAATCTCTATTCTTTTTGTGATCGGGCATTATAAGCATGTTCCCTTTATTGGGAGACATGATATTTATGTTTTGGTTTGGCATGAAAAGCTTTTATTTCCTCCATTTTCTTTTGAATCAAATTTCACATATCAAGTAAGACAAACTTGGATTTTTGTAAAAGCCTATATTCTTTTCATGATTACACACTATATTCATGATCTTCTCATTGGAATAGATGATATTGATGCTTTGGTTTGGCAAAAAAATTTTCTTTTTCATCATTTACTTTAGAATAAAAGTTTGTCCACCAAATAAAATGAACTTGGACACGCTGATGAATCTCCATTCTTTTTGTGATCAGGCACATGAAAAGCTTTTCTTTCCACTATTTTTCTTAGCATCAAAGGTTATTCGTCAAATGAGACAAACTTGGATTATTATAATAACCTCCATTCTTTTCATGATTAGGCTCTAGAATCACGATCTTGTCATTAGGATACATGATATTCATGCTTTGATTTAGCAAGAAAAACTTTTCTTTCCATCAATTTCCTTAGAATCATTTTACGTCCATCAAATGAGACAAACTTTGATTCTTGAAATAATCTCCATTTCTTTGTGATTAAGCACTGTAATCACATCCTTTTCATTAGGATACACAATATTAATGCTTTGCTTTGGTAAGAAAAGCTTTTCCTTCCACCATTTTCCTTTGAATCAAGTTTGTTTATTAGATAAGACAAACTTGGATTCTTATAATAATCTCCCAATCCTTTTGTGACTAGGCATTATGGTCACGATTTTCTTATTAGGATACCCGATACTGATGCTTTGGTTTAGCTAGAAAAGTTTTTCTTTCCACCATTTTCCTTAGAATTAAAATCGTCCATCAAATGAGGGAAACTTGGATTCTTCTAAAACTCTCTATGTACTTTGTGATTGGGCACTATATACACATTCTCCTCATTGGGATACTCAATATTGTTGCTTTGGTTTTGCATGAAAAGCTTTTCTTCCCATTATTTTTCTTAGAGTCAAAATTCATTTGTAAAATGAGACAAACTTTGATTTTTATAATAATCTTTATTTTTTTCATGATTAGGCTCTGGAATCACGATCTTCTCATTAGAATGCATGATATTGACATTTTGAATTGGCGAGAAAAGCTTTTCTTTCCCTCAATTTCCATAAAATCATTTTACATCCATTAAATGATACAAACTTTGATTCTTGAAATAATCTTCATTTTTTTGTTAATAGGCACTATAATCACATTCTCCTTATCGGGATACACGATATTAATGCTTGGTAAGAAAAGCTTTTCTTTCCATCATTTTTCTTTGAATCAAAGTTTGTCTGTCAAATGAGACAAACTTGGATTCTTATAATAATCTTCAATTTTCTCATGATTAGGCATTATGATCATGATTTTCTCATTGGGATACCTAATAATGATGCTTTGGTTTGGCAAGAAAAGCTTTTATTTCCACCATTTTCCTTATAATCAAAGTTCATCCATCAAATGAGACAAACTTGGATGCTCCTAAGAATCCCCATTCATTTTGTGATCGGGCACTATAAGCACATTCTTCTCATTAGGATACATGATATTGATGCATTGGTTTAGTAAGAAAAGTTTTCCTTTCCACCATTTTCCTTACAATCAAAGTTTAGCCATTATGTAAGACGGACTTGGATACCCTTAAGAATCTTTATTCTTTTTGTGATCGTGCACATGAAAAGCTTTTATGCCCACCATTCTTCTTAGCATTAAAGTTCATCTGTCAAATGGCACAAACTTGGATTCTTAAAATAATCTCCATTCTTTTCATGATTGCGTTCTAGCATCAGGATCTTCTCATTAGGATACAAGATATTCATGCTTTGATTTGGCAAGAAAAGCTTTTCTTTCCACCAATTTCCTTAGAGTCATTTTACATACAAAAGATGAGACAAACTTTGACTCTTAAAATAATCTATTTTTTTTTTTTTGTTATTAGGCACTAAAATCATGTCCTTTTCATTAGGATACACAATATTAATGCTTTGCTTTGGCAAGAAAAACTTTTCCTTCCACCACTTTCCTTGGAATCAAAGTTTATTTTTCAAATTAGACAAACTTGGATTCTGATAATAATCTCCCAATCCTTTTATGACTTGGCACTATGGTCACGATTTTCTCATTGGGATACCTGATATTGATGTTTTGGTTTGGCTAGAAAAGCTTTCCTTTCTACCATTTTCCTTAGAATCAAAATTCGTCCATCAAATAAGGCAAACTTGGATCCTAAGAATCTCGATTTACTTTACGATCACGCACCATATGCACATTCTCCTCATTTGGATACTTGATATTGATGCTTTGGTTTTACATGAAAAGCTTTTCTTCCCATTATTTTTCTTAGAATCTAAGTTCATCCCTCAAATGAGATAAACTTGGATTCTTATAATAATCTTTATTCTTTTCATGATTAGGCTCTGGAATCACGATCTTTTCATTAGGATACATGATATTGACGTTTTGAATTGGCAAGAAAAGCTTTTCTTTCCACCAATTTCCATAAAATCATTTTACATCCATCAAATGAGAGAAACTTTGATTCTTGAAATAATCTCCGTTCTTTTTGTTATTAAGCACTATAATCACATTTTTCTTGTTGGGATACACGATATTAATGCTTGGTAAGAAAAGCTTTTCTTTCCATCATTTTTCTTTGAATCAAAGTTTGTTTGTCAAATGAGACAAACTTGGATTCTTATAATAATCTTCAATTTTCTCATGACTAGGCATTATTATCATGATTTTCTCATTGGGATACCTAATAATGATGCTTTGGTTTGGTAGGAAAAGCTTTTATTTCCACTATTTTCCTTAGAATCAAAGTTCATCCATCAAATGAGACAAACTTGGACGCTCCTAAGAATCCCCATTAATTTTGCAATCGGGCACCATAAGCATATTCTTCTTATTAGGATACATGATATTGATGCTTTGGTTTGGTAAGAAAAGCTTTCCTTTCCACCATTTTCCTTAGAATCAAAGTTCGTCCGTCATTAAGACGAACTTGGGTATCCCTAAGAATCTTTATTCTTTTTGTGATTGGGCACATGAAAAGCTTTTTTGCCCACCTTTTTTCTTAGCATCAAAGTTCATCTATCAAATGGCACAAACTTGGATTCTTACAATAATATCCATTCTTTTCATGATTAGGCTCTAGAATTAGGATCTTTTCGTTAGGATACAAGATATTCATGCTTTGATTTGGCAAGAAAAGCTTTTCTTTCCACCAATTTCCTTAGAATCATTTTACATAGAAAAGACGAGACAAACTTTAACTCTTGAAATAATCTAATTTTTTTTTATGATTAGGCACTAAAATCACGTCCTCTTCATTAGGATACAAAATATTAATGCTTTACTTTGGCAAGAAAAACTTTTCCTTCCACCACTTTCCTGGGAATCAAAGTTTATTTTTCAAATTAGATAAACTTGGATTCTTATAATAATCTCCCAATCTTTTTATGACTAGGCACTATGGTCATGATTGTCTCATTGGGATACCTGATATTGATATTTTGGTTTAGCTAGAAAAGCTTTTCTTTCCACCATTTTCCTTAGAATCAAAATTCATCCATCAAATGAGGCAAACTTGGATTCTCCTAAGAATCTCTATTTAACTTTACGATCGGGCACTATATGCACATTTTTCTCATTGGTATACTCGATATTGATGCTTTGGTTTTGCATGAAAAGCTTTTCTTCCCACTATTTTTCTTAGGATCTAAGTTCATCCCTTAAATGAGACAAACTTGGATTCTTATAATAATCTCTATTCTTTTCATGGTTAGGCTCTAGAATCACGATATTCTCATTAGGATACATGATATTGATGTTTTGATTTCGCAAGAAAAGCTTTTTATTCACTTAATTTCTTAGAATCATTTTACATCCATCAAATGAGATAAACTTTGATTCTTGAAATAATCTCTATCCTTTTTGTTATTAGGCACTATAATCACATTCTCCTTGTTGGGATACATGATATTAATATTTTGTTTTGGTAAGAAAAGCTTTTTTTTCCATCATTTTGCTTTGAATCAAATTTTGTCTGTCAAATGAGACAAACTTGGATTCTTATAATAATCTTCAATATTTTCATGACTAGGCACTATGATCATGTTTTTTCCTTTGGGATACCTAATAATGATGCTTAGGTTTGGCAAGAAAAGCTTTTCTTTCCACCATTTTCCTTAGAATCAAAGTTCGTCCATCAATTGAGATAAACTTGGATACTCCTAAGAATCCCTATTCTTTTTGTGATCGAGCACTATAAGCACATTCTCTTTATTGGGATACGTGATATTAATGCTTTGGTTAAGCAGGAAAAGCTTTTCTCCACACCATTTTCTTTTAAATCAAAGTTCATATATCAACTGAGACAAACTCAGATTCTTGTAAAAGCTACCATTCTTTTCATGATTACACACTATATTCATGATCTTCTTATTGGAATAGATGATATTGATGCTTTGGTTTGGCAAGAAAACTTTTTTTTCCACCATTTTCCTTAGGATCAAAGTTCATCCATCAAATGAGACAAGCTAGGAGACTCCTAAGAATCTCCATTGTTTTGGTAATCAGGCACTATAAGGACATTTTCTTCTTTGGGATACATGATATATATGCTTTGGTTTGGTATCAAAAGCTTTTTTCCCTCTATTTTTCTTAAAATCAAACTTTATCTGTCCAATAAGACAAACTTGGATTCTTATAATAATCTACATTCTTTCCATGATTAAGCTCTAGAATCATGATCTTTTCTTTATGTTACATGATATTGGTGCTTTGATTTGGAAAGAAAATCTCTTATTTCCACCAATTTGCTAAGAATCTTTGTTCATCAATCAAATGAGACAAACTTTGATTCTTGAAATAATCTCCATTCTATTTGTGATTAGGCACTACAATCACATCCTCTTCATTAAGGTACATAATGCTTTGTTTTGGTAAGAAAAGCTTTTCCTTCCACCATTTTCCTTTGAATTAAAGTTCATTGTCAAATGAAACAAACTAGGATTCCTGTAATAATCTCCAATCTTTTCATGATTAGGCACTATGATCATAATTTTATCATTGGGATACTTGAAATTGATGCTTTGGTTAAGCTTTTTTTTCCACCATTTTCCTTAGAATCAAAGTCCATCCATCAAATAAGACAAATTTAGATTTTTATAAGAATCTTTATCATTTTTGTGATTGGGCACTATAAACACATTCTCCTCATAATGATACATGATATTGATGCTTTGGTTTGGTAAGAAAAGCTTTTCTTTTCATCATTTTCTTTCAAAGAAAAGTTCATATGTCAAGTGAAACTAACTTGGATTCTTATAACGACCTCCATTCTATTCAGGATTAGACACTATACTCACGATCTTTTCATTGGAATAGATAATGTATATGCTTTGATTTGGCAAGAAAAGCTTTTTTTTCCACCATTTTCCTTAGAATTTAAGTTCGTCCATCAAATAAGACAAGCTTGGATAGTCTTAAGAATGTCTATTCTATTTGCAATCAGGCAATACGAGCATATTCTTCTCATTGGGATACATGATATTGGTGCTTTGATTTATCATGAAAAGCTTTCTTTACCACTATTTTTCTTAAAATCAATAGTCATCCATCGGATGAGATAGACTTGGATTCATTTAATAATCTCCATTCTTTTCATGATTAGGCACTAGAATCATGATCATCTCATTAGGATATGGCAAGAGAAGCTCTTTTTTCCATATTTTCCATTTTTCATCCATCAAATGAGGCAAACTTTGATTCTTGAAATAATCTCCATTCTTCTTGTTATTAGGCCTATAATCACATTTTTCTCATTGGGAACATGATATTAATGCTTTGTTTTGGCAAGAAAAGATTTTTCTTCTATCATTTTCCTTTAAATCAAAGCTCATATCTCAAATGAGATAAACTTAGATTCTTATAATAATCTCCAATCTTTTCGTGACTAGGCACTATGATCATAGTTTTTTTCATTGGGATACCTAATACTGATGCTTTGGTTTGGCAAGAAAAGCTTTTTTTCCACCATTTTCCTTAGAATCAAAGTTTGTCCATCAATTAAGATGAACTTGGATACTCATAAAAATCTCTATTCTTTTTGTGATCGAGTACTATAAGCACATTCTCCTTTTTGGGATACATGATATTGAAGCTTTGGTTTGGCATGAAAAGCTTTTTTGCCCGCTATTTTTCTTAGAATCAAAGCTCATCTATCAAATGAGACAAACTTGGATTCTTATAATAATCTTTATTCTTTTTTTATTAAGCTCTAGAATCATGATCTTCTAATTAGGATCCATGATATTGATGCTTTGATTTGGCAAGAAAAGCTCTTCTTTCCACTAATTTCATTAAAATCTTTTCTTGTCCATAAAATGAGACAAACTTTGATTCCTAAAATAATCTTCATTTTTTTTATTGAGCACCATAATCACATCCTCTATATTGGGATACACAATATTAATGCCTTGTTTTAGCAAGAAAAGCTTTTTCTTTCACCATTTTCCTTTGGATCAAAGTTAATTTATCAAATGAGACAAACATGGATTCTTACAATAATCTCCAATCTTTTCATGATTAGGAACTATAATCATGATTTTCTCATTGGGATACCTGATACTGAAGTTTTGGTTTGCCAAGAAAAGTTTTTTTTCACCATTTTCCTTAGAATCAAAGTTTGTCTCTCAAATAAGACAAACTTGGATTCTCTTAAGAATCTCTATTGCTTTTGTGATCGAGCACTATAAGCACATTCTCCTCGTTGAGATACATGATATTAATGCTTTGGTTTGGGAAGAAAAGCTTTTCTTTCCACCATTTTTTTAATCAAAATTCATATTTCGAGTAAGATAAACTTGGATTCTCATAAAAACCACCATTATTTTCGTGATTACACACCATGTTCATGATCTTCTCATTGGAATATATGACATTGATGCTTTGGTTTGGTAAGAAAAACTTTTTTTTCCACCATTTTCCTTAGAATCAAAGTTCATAAATTAAATGAGACAAACTTGGATTCTCCTACAAATCTCTATTCTTTTTGTGACTGGGCATTATAGGCACATTCTCCTCATTGGGATACATAATATTAATGCTTTGATTAAACATGAAAAGCTTTTTTCCCACTATTTTTCTTAGGATCAATGTTCATTCGTCGAAAGAGATGAACTTGTATTCTTATAATTATCTTTATTCTTTTCATGATTCGACACTACGATCATCATTTTCTCATTAGGATACATGATATTGATGCTTTGATTTGGGAAGAAAACCTCTTCTTTCCACTATTTTCCTTAGAATCATTGTTCATCCATCAAATGAGATAAACTTTGATTCTTGAAATAATCTCCATTCTTTTTGTAATTAGACACTATAATCACATACTCCTCATTGTGATACACAATGTTATTGCTTTGTTTTGGCAAGAATCCTTCCACCATTTTCCTTTGAGTCAAAGTTCATTTGTCAAATGAGGCAAACTTTGATTCTTATAATATTCCCCAATCTTTTCATGATTAGGCACTACGATCATGATTTTCTCACTGGGATACCTAATACTGATGCTTTGGCTTAGCTAGAAAGCTTTTTTTCTACCATTTTCTTTAGAATCAAAGTTTATCCATCAAATAAGACAAACTTGGATTCACGCAGTCTCTATTCTTTTTGTGATTGAGCACTATAAGTGCATTCTCTTCTCTGAGATGCATGATACAAATGATTTGGTTTGGCAAGAAAAGCTTTTCCTTCCATAATTTTCTTTTGAATTAGTATTCGTATATCAAGTGAGATAAACTTGGATTCACATAAAAAACTCCATTCTTTTCATGATTACGCATAATATTCATGATCTTCTCTTTCATATAGATGATATTGATGTTTTGGTTTGGCAAGAAAAACTTTTCTTTCCACCATTTTCCTTAGAATCAAAGTTCATCCATCAAATGAGACAAATTGGATTCTCCTCCATTCTTTTCATGATTACACATAATATTCACAATCTTCCCATTCATATAGATGATATTGATGTTTTGGTTTGGCAAGAAAAACTTTTCTTTCCACCATTTTCCTTATAATCATAGTTCATCCATCAAATGAGACAAATTGGATTCTCCTAAGAATCTCCATTCTTTTAGTGTTCAGGCACTAAAAGCACATTCTCCTTTTTGGCATAGACACTATTGATCTTTGGTTCAAAAGGAAAAGCTTTTCTTTCCATCATTTTCTTTTCATTCAAACTTCATATATTAAGTGAAACAAACTTGGACTCACATAAAAAGACTTTGTTCTTTTCATGATTATGTAGTGTAATCATGATCATTTAACTAGGATTGATGATATTGATGCTTCGTTTTGGCAACAAAAGCTTTTCTTTCCACCATTTTTGTTAGAATTAAAGTTCATCCGACAAATGAGATAAACTTGGATTCTCCTAAGAATCTCCATTATTTTTGTGATCAGGCACTATAAGTATATTTTCCTTATTGGGATACATGATATTGGTGCTTTAGTTTGGCATGAAAAGCTTTTCTGCCTACCATTTTTCTTAGAATCAAAGTTCATTCGTCAAATAAGTTAAA
>JAQSVH010164104.1:0-22325 GCA_029448705.1 Adansonia digitata | reverse complement strand
CCTAATCTAAATCCAGATTAAGGGATAACCTAAAGGTAATTCTTTTTAAGTCACGTAGGTCACCATGGCAGTGATTTGGGTGTTATGCTAAAGCATGTCACTGCATATATGCTCTTGGCTTTGGTTAACTTGATAAAGTCATTAGCCAACGCATGATGGATTTAGGAGAAATTGTTTCTCACAATGCGTAAGGTTAACTAAAAGCTACAGGAACTAATATGGATTAATACATTAGTAAACACCGCACCATGCTCATGGTTTTTCTGGGATATCTAGTGAAATGACCGAAGTACACTGAGGGGATGATTATTGAAAGCTTTCTTAAGAGGTCATATTAACTCTTCTTGTATACTGTGTGGTTTTGATGCCTTGCTTGAGGCCAATTTTGATCTATGAATATAAATACACCTATTTAGGTAATTATATTTATTGTCGTTATGATGAAAGCCTAATGAGTCACACACAATATGATGATCTATTAGATTAAAATCAGGATTTAATTAAGTATAACTTAATTAAATGAAAAGTATAATGGGAAAGACTCAATAAAATAAGTTCAATTAAGAATAATTTAAGAGAAATTAGATTTATGAAATTTGATTATAGATATCTTAATATACCAATAAAGATAAGAATGTCTTATCAAGATAATGTCTATTTATATATATGGTTTAGGGATATTTAAAAATTCCAAATAATTATATTTGGAAAATAAATAATAATTTGATAATTACATAATTAATTATTTAATATTATTTACATGAATTAAAAATTATTTTACTTGGGTGAAAATTTAATTATGAATTAAATTTTCTAACATGAAATTAAAGTTTGGGCTAAAAGGCCTAATTATGAAGTTAATGGAGTTTAGTTGTGAACTACTCCAAGTTAGGCTTACTAATGTGCTTGGCACATGGAATAACTTTGGTGTGCTATTCGGTTAAAATATTAATATGTAACTCATTTGGGCCCAATCTTAGACAAGCTAATTAAAATAATTTTAATTGGGCTCCAAGAAACACTTTAAGTTGGCACCACTTGTAGGGCTAGTTTAATAGGTTTGGTTTATTCATTAAAAGGCTAAACCTGATCCATGAGGCTTATATATCAAGTTAATGGAGCTTAGTTGTGAACTACTACAAGTTGTGCTTACTAATGTGCACGGCACATGGAATAGCTTTGGTGTGCTATATGGCTAAAATATTAATATGTTACTATTTGGGCCTAATCTTAGACAAGCTAATTAAAATAATTTTAATCAGGCTTCAAGAAACACTTTGAGTTGACACCACTTATAGGGCTAGTTAATAGGTCTGGTTTATTCATTAAAGAGCTAAACCTAATCCATAAGGCCTATATATAATATTAAGTCTTTTTAAGAGTAAGTTGACTATCAGAAAACCTAAGGCAAAGAACCTTAGATCTTTCTTAAGGCTATTGTGTCAACTTCTTTGTTTCCCTAAGCCATTCTATGCATCAATTGGTATTCTAGTGATCTCAAAGTGTTTTTTTATCATAACAAAGTAAAAAAATCATTTTCTATCATAGTGGAATCAATTAGAATTAAGGATTATGATTTTTGGATACATTTTTAGTATTTGCGCATAGCAGTGACTTTCTTTAAGGTACTTTGGCACAAACATGGTTTCTAAGTGATTTGAAATTGTTTTTGATCATAACAATGGTATAAAATCAGTTTTCTAGGTAAAAGAATCAATTGACATAAAAAATTAGTGTTGGATTCATTTGCCTACATCTATGAAAAATAGCGCTACTTTTCTGAGCTATTTCTTTCCTTTTTAGTGCAACAAACATGGGAATTATTCTCGAATCACTTCAGATCTAAGCCTGTTGGCTATATATCTTTTGGTTAGGGCTTGAGAAGTCTTTTGGCTAGCACTAGAGAACCATCAAACCTGATGAAGGCTTTAATAGCATCTATATGGATCATTGTTAAAGGTAAGACACTTGTGTTGCTTTTGGCCTTGAGAAAATATCATAGTAATCAACCCTTGGTGTGTTTGTGGAGTGATCTACACACCTAGAGCTATGAGTCTTTAAACAGGTATTGCTTCTATCAAATCTATGACTTTTAAATTGTATTCCAGTCAAATGTATATCTCTTCCTAATATTCTAATGAATCTAGGTGTTTCTTTGTTTAATTCCACTAATTTTGATTTAATTCTTATGTTTATACCGATAAACATGAGCCTGAGATTTTCTTTAAAGAGCAAGAAACATTCAGATTGTAATTAAGATTGGCCCTTATACCTGGAAGATTGGATTTTAACATGATGGATGCCATATCATACTATAATTATCTTTTAAGAAAGCCATGGATATTCTAGGCTTAAGCAATCTTGTTATCTCCCCTTCAAAAGGTGAATTTTTTGATGAGTGCTTGTTACTGTGGTTGAAAAGGAAAACATATTGATATCAAAATCTATTGACACTCTCTGTATAAAGATTAATAAAGAAGTGAAAAATGCATTTTTATATCATTTAAATTCATGAATGTCACATCTATTATGGAAGGATCCAAAATCCTTAAACCTCGTCTATCAAAAACTACTAAGATAACGGTAAGGCAGACTATTTGCAGAAGATGTCAAGCCAACAAGGGTTTAGGGGAATATCTATAAATGATGGCAAAAATGCTGAAGTTAAAGGGAAAAAATGACAAGTACAGTGCCAAGTGCATACCTAATATGCAAAAAAAGAAAGAAACAAGTGATAAAGAGTAAGGAAAAAAAAATGGTAAGGACTTTAGAAAGAATTTTAGGTAGGACCCTATGACTTTTCCTCCATCATTGAAGATCTTTCAAACTATTGGGCATATATATTCTAATTTGGGGAGGCTATATTCTGAAAATGTTTTGGTGAGAAAAAGCTTTCGAGAAGTTTTTTGTGAATGAAATTAAAAAAGATAGGGGATAACACTCAATCAGGTCATGTCTCTTAAGATTTGTTTCAAGGAATTAAAGTGTGATCTAACATCTTTTAATCTTTAAGTCTACTCTAAAATAATGCTTAAAACTAATATTAGTAGCTTCTACCCAAGAGCATTAGGAATCCTTTTGTAGGGGCTCATTTTACCTTTCATCATTTGAATAAATGAAAACCATGATGCATTTCCATCATTTATTTTATTTGCTTTTCTTAAATTCTTTTATTCTTTTGTTCCTTTATTCTATACTCTCTTATATATATATTTTTTTGCTTATCATTTCTAAGTACCCAAGCAAAAGACATTTGTATAATCCAATCAACCACAAGTCAATTTCAGGTAACCTATTTGTTTAGGCAAAATTGACACTGACAAGGATGCCAATGATTGTTCTTTACCTCTGGATCCATTAAGATTAATAGAACATGACAGAAACAAGTCTTGGCCCATAAAAAATGGTGGAAGTTATAAATTTGGCAAATAAAACAAGAAAAAAATCATAATAAGAACATCAATTTTGATAGCTCTACTTGAAAAATATAAAGATATGTTGCATGGTCTTATCAAGACATGCCAAGGTTAAACACTATCCATAAGCTTCCTTTGAAACTAAGAGACAAACCGTTTAACAAAAATTAAGAAGGATGAGGCCTGAAATGTTATTAAAGTTTTAAAAAAAGGTAAAAAAGTAGTTTAATGCCAAATTTCTAGAGGTTACAAAGTACCTAGAATGGGTGGCTAATATTGTCCTTGTGAAGGGTAGTAAAGTGTGGATCTGTGTTAATTATAATATCTCAAATCAAGCAAGCCCAAAGGATAATTTTTTGGTGTTGTATATTGATACCTTGGTTGACAATATCGCAAAAAATTCATTATTCTTTTTAGGGATAGATTTTCGAGTACAATTAAATCAAAATGTCATTAAAGGAGATGGAAAAGACCATGTTTGTAACAATGTGAGGTACTTTTTGCTATAAAGTAATGCCTTTCTAGTTAAAGAATGTTGAGGTGACTTAGAAGAGAACCATATTGGCTTTGTTCCATGATATGATGCATAAGGTGATAAAGGTTTATATTGTTGACATGATTGCAAAGTCATGAAAAAAAGATGAGGATGTCACGAAACCTCATGAAACACTTTGAAAGGGTAAAGTCTTAACTCAAACTTAACTTGGTAAAATGTACTTTCGAGGTCTCTTTAAGGAAGTTTTTGGCTTTAACTTTTAGTGAAAAAGGGATTGACATAGACTTGAATAAAATAAGACCATTTAGAATTTGACATGGCCTTGCACCTGAAAGAAACTAAAGTCTCTTAGGAGGTTAAATTACATTGCTATTTTCATCTCTAAACTTTTTGATAAATATGACCCAATATTCAAACCTCTTTGAAAACATAATCCTAGAGAATAGGATGAAAATTGCCAAATGAATTTTGACATGATCAAGAACTATTTGACAAACCCACCACCTTTAATATCGAGGAAACCATTAATTTTATTTGACAGTGTTTAAAAAGTCCATGGGCTATACGTTGGGCAATGTGATGAAAACAGTAAAAAAAAACAAGCGATATGTTACCCCAATAAGAAATTCACAAAGTATGAGTCAAAGTATTTGTCAGTAGAAAAATTATGTTGTGCATTAGCTTAGACTACTTAAAGGCTTAGACAATATATGCTCTACCATATAAGGTGACTACTTTAAAACTCTATCCTATGAAGCAAATATTCGAGGCTCGCTCATTGCCTAGAAGAAAAACTAGATGGTAGGTGTTGTTTTTTTCAGATGATATTTTTTATGTAAATTGGACAATTTAAAAAATGAGTGTAATAGCTTAGTTCTTAGCAAAAAACATGATGGAAGATTATGAGTCTTTAAATTCTGAATAAAGATCTAAACTATGTCCCATTAGGTAAGAGGAACCTTCTAAAAAGAAGAAATGGAAGATGAACTTTGATAATGCTTCGAGACCTATGGGGCATAAAATAGGTACAATTCTAGTATCTTCAGAAAGGGATCTTATCCTTTTACTTCTTGATTGGATTTTGAATACACTAATAACACAGTGAAACATGTAGCATGTATCATGGGAATTCGTGTGCTATCAAAAGAAGAATCAAGTTGTTAAATGTCTTTAGAGATTCTACATTAGTCATATAACTATTACATAGGGAATAAGAGATTCAAGCTACAAAATTAATCAAATATAATAATCTCATATTATAGTTCATTAAGGAATTTAATAAGATAAACTTGAATTACATGCCCCAAGATAAGAATTAGATGGTGAATATCTTGGCTACCTTGGTAACACTATTCAAGGTGAATTAAAAGGCAAAGGTGATGCCTATCAAGATGAACATATACAAGTCCCTAGCCTATATCTGAGCATCAAAGAGGAAGAATATGATCACCCTTGGTATTATGAGATTCTACAATTATAAAAGGCCAATGATACCCAAAGTAGATAACTAAAAATGATAAAATGGCCTCAAATAGAAAGGCTATCAGTTGGTCTTAGGTGAGTAATTTCTATACAAAAACGTAAAAGATTAGTTGTTGTTAACTTTTGATTCTTTGAAGAAATCCATGAAGGGATCTGCGATACTTATGACAACAACCTAATAACAACTTAGCAAATTATGAGATAGGGTATTGTTGATTAACTATGGAAGTGATTGTATAAATCATGCCTGGAAATACCATAAATGTCAAACTTATATGGATAAAATTTACAAATCCACATCCTCTTTACATGTTTAGACAGTTCTTTGGCAATTTTCAATATGAGGGATAGATCTAATTGGTCTAATCACTTCGAAACCTTTAAATGGGCAATATTTACTCCAATAATCATATTTTATTTTGCAAATTAATGGAAACTACTTCTTATGCCAGTATGATAAGATTTTATTAAAAAAGAGCCCATAAGTTGATACAGGCCCTTTAACAGATCATCTTTGACAACACTTTTAATTTGAATAATAAGATGATAAAAGATGAATGCATGTAATTTAAAATTAAGCATCACAATGCAGCGCCTTATCTCCCAAAAATGAATGGAGTCAAAAAAAATCAAAATATCAATAAGATTGTGGGAAAATGATAGAAATACAAAGATTGGCTTGAAAAATTGCCTTTTGCTTTCCATGCATATCATACATCTATTCACATATCCAAAGAGCTATGCCATTTTCTTTGGTATATGTGATGGAAGTCAAGTTGTTTATTGAAGTTAAAATTACTTCCATGCAAGTGTTAATGGAAGTAGATCTAGAGGAAGCCAAATAGGTTAGAGCTCGATATGAGTAGTTAAATCTTATCTAAAAAAAGCTAAAAGTGATTTATCACAAGAAAATGTATCAAAATATGATGATTGAAGCTCATGATAAAAACATTCATTCAAAAAAATTTCATGAAGAGGAATTGGTGTTAAAGAAAATATTACCTATTCAAAAGGATTCCTATGGAAAACAAACCCTAAATTTGGAAAATTCTTATGTGGTGAAGAAAGCTTTTCTTAAAAGGCATTGAAGAAAATTCTTATGTGGTAAACTCAAAAAGGCAATTCAAGTACTTAAATTAAAGTCCATGGAACCATATTTTGAAGAAACTTGATGAATAACAGATCAAGGGGCAAAGCTCAATTGAGGTAGAATTAAAAGTGTAAACAACGCCACATAATGAGCCTTATTTGGAAAAGTCTTCGAATCAATTAAATTGGAGATCCATATAGCTAGTTATAGCCATTAAATATAATTATTGGTATAATTTGTTATTATCTAAATTGCATCCATTTAGTGAAATAAAATTGTTTGCTACCTTCATCTCATTTTACATTGCATCATATCTATCATGAAGTTAAATAATGATTGGTAAATATATATGTACACTTGTAAACAATAAGGTTTCTTTGTATTAATATAAAGAAGAGTTAAATTTTAATAGAAGTTTTAAGATGCACTAAAATTCAAAGGAAAATCAACTTCATAGTAAAGAAAAGTATTGGGAAGTGTGAAAGTGCAAAGAAAATAAAAATAAAAAAGAAAGCTTTGTTTGAGATATAAAATTCTTAAGAATTATGGTAAAGTAATGGATTGGAACTCATGACTTAATTCATAAAATGTTGGTCTTATGAAGAACATGCATTACCTCTTTTATTTAAAATTAGTTAAACCCAAAGATTATAGCTAAGGTCTTTTGTTTTCAAATTCAAACTTATTCTCAAAATGGATTAAGCCCCAAGATTACTGTTAAGGTCTTTTTTTTTTTAATTCAAACTTATATTTTTAAAATGGGCTTAAGCACGAGATCATTGCCAATGTTTTTTTCTATCTTGAACTCATTTTTTTAAAATGGCTCTGGCCTTGGGATTGTCACAGAGGTTTTTACCATTTAAGTTAAACATGATTTGTTTTAAAAAAAAATTGGTCAAGCCATGAGATTGCCATTGAGGTCATTTGTCTCATTTGTAAATTATTTTTAAGCCCCTGCACTAACAAGGTCTTGTCTTTTTAAGTCAAACTCTTTGTTTTTAATAGGTAGACTCATAGGATTTTCTATGAAGTCTTTTGTTCCAAATAGGTCAAGCCCTAGGTTTATGGTTGAGGCTTTTTTATGTTAAACTCATTTTTTCAAAGTGGGTTAAACCATAAGGTTATTGATAAAGTCTTTTATTTTTATGAACTCATTTTTGTAAAATAGGTCGAGCACTAGGATTACCATTGAGGTCTTTTTTTAGCAAAACTCTATTTTAACTAGGTTGAGTTCAAAGATTATCATCAAGGTCACTTTTTTTCCTTTTAAGTCGAGTTTGTTCTATTTCAAAATGGGTCAAGCGCTATCATTAGGGTTGAGGTGTTTTCTTTTTATGTAAAACTTACCTTCTTCAATATGGGTAAAACTCATTTTTCAAAATAAATTGTCCTGGGATTGCTATTGCTGTAATTTTTTTCCTTCAAAGTTGAGCTTTTTTTCCAAAATTGGTCAAGCCCTAAGAATTTTATCAAGCCGTTTATTCATTTTAAAAAATTGCTACCTTAAAACAAATAGAGCTTTAAGATTGGACCGAAGTGTTTTCTTTAGGGCAAATCTTCAAATTTTATTTTGTTAAGGTTGTGAATTTCATTTTTTTTTTAAATTAAAGGTATGATTTTCATGCCAAACAAAATTGCTTACTAGTCTATGTCTTATTTCTTACTCTCAGTAATAAACAGAAATGAGCAATTGTATACATCTAATTTGTTTGAGCCCCCTAATTGATTTTTCTTAATTTTGACCACTCTTAGATGGATCATTGATGTCCATAAAGGCTGTTTAAGGATGCAAACAAGTTGTAAAACCTAGTTGATAAAAAAAGATAATATGTGAGCTTAATCGAACAAACTAGATGACATGTAAGAATCAAAAAATCAAAATCAAAGAGATAAAGGAATATAGAAGTATGTAATTTGACTCATTTAAGCCATTTAGAAAATATAGGATGGTCGATTGAAGCAATTGGAGTTAAACAAAGGCCTAATAGTAAAAGTCTAAGTTAAGAAGCGTTAAAGATTAAATCAGAAGTCAATTCAAAAAGTCAACAACTAAAGTCAAAATTGGCATAAAAATGTCTTTTAAAACCAAAGCCTTAAAAGGGGATCAATCATGAAATTAACCACACCGATTAGGAAAATAAGCATACAAGAAAGGTCAATCAAGGAAAGATAAGGAATGATTCAAAGGGTTAGTGAAAAAGAATATCAAAAAAAGTAAAATAATAAATAATTGGAACTTTTGAAATATTAAGGATTGAAAGGTTTGAAATCCTTAACTTTACTAAAATAGAACTAAGGATGGAAAAGATATCAATAAAGGATAATTGAGGATGAAATCAATCAAAATGATAATAGAAAATTCTAGTAGGTTAATCTTAAAGGTCTGACTCAAGAAATATGCACTTCTAGTGGAACACCATTGACAAGCATGTTGCATAATGATAAACATCGAGGAATTTTGATTTTGGATGTTCAATTAAGAGTCACTAAAAAAGAAAGGCTTATCAACTATGGAATATTTCAGACAAAATTATTCCGTTGGAAATAATGACTTATCTCTAACAAAATTAGAATTCCAGTCAAAAAAGTTCGAAAGTTTCTACAATGGAATTTTTGTCAAATAAACTATAACTCTATTAGAGATACTCTTAGTGCATTACTATTTATACACCATTTTACGTGCCAAAAACTTTTTTGATAGGAAGTTATTTTTCTAACTAAAAAATAAATTAGATAATTTTTAAATTAAAAAGATTACATATTAAAATTCGGTGAGAAATAATTATTCCAACTAAATTTTTAGTAAGAAGTAAAATCTTATATCGAAGGATAACTAGATATGAAAAGGTATTTCCAACTAATTACTTTTTGTGGGAAAATTTTCCATCCAAAATTTTTGCCATGGAATATTTTATCGAAAATAATTCAAAATTTTCATCAAAAAATATATCAACAATGAAAATTCTATTGGTAAAAATTTTTTTTGATGGAATTGGCTTTTGGGGGGAAAGTCTTCTTGTCCAAAACATTACCATCAAAATTTTTATTTAACAAGCCATGATTTTGTCAAAATAAGTATGCTACTAAAATTGAGGCGCCAACTCTCTTTTTCCCATGACTTTGGCTCATGGCTTCTTTGTTTCTCTTTTTCTTAGGTTTTTTAGCTTTTAAAGTATTATTTTAGAGTTATGTTATACTTTTTGTTAGTATTTTGCATTTTGTATCTTTTATGGTCTTTTGTTTTTCTTTTTACAAATTTTTTACATTTGTATGTGTTTGAGATTTTCAATGAAAAGTTTATATTTCTAGATATTAATGGTATTTTACTTTTATCATTAAGTTTCAAATGGTTTAAACTTCTTGTTAATAGTTTCATAATAATTGTTGTAGATATATATGATTGTCGTTAATATTTGGATAATAATTGTTAAAACAAATTGTTGTACATAGATGTAATTTTGAGAAATTTGTTTCAATTTAAGGTTATTGGATTATAATTCATAATATAATTAATTCATTTTTACATAGCTAATTTAAAGAAGTATAATTATTAAATAGTCAATCTAATTATTCTAATATTTTAATTTAAGGTTAGGGCACAATGTTAAGTAATTAACAGTTGTAGGCCACAAAACACATAAGTTATATGCATTTATTAGTAATAATATATTTTTTTGGTTTTAAATTAATTGTATAAAATATGCACGTTTAATTTACCTTTTGAATTACCCATTAAATAATCAAATAATTTGCCTTTGAAACTATTAATTAAATAATTTACCTTTTAGCTTAAAATTTATACATAATTACTTAAGCAATGTATATTGCATTTTACTTAGGTTATGAGAAACTGATAAATCTAGGATGTATAATTGATTGGATGCTGAAGGGTTTACAAGTAATTAGTATTTGAATGGGGTAGAACAATTTATAGCTTTTGCATGTGCTAATAGTGACTACATCAGAGACAGTAGGTGCCAAAATAATTGAATTGTGGATGTCAATATGACATGTCAACATCTCCATTATGAAGGTTTTTGTTTAAATTATGGAGTTTAGGATGCATATGATGAAATTCATAGAGGTTAAGCATCTAAAAATCATGATAATTAGGTCATCATAGTGTTGATGTTGAAAGAGATAATCCCTATGCTAGAACGGTTGTAGATGCTTTTAATATAAATATTAACTTCAATGTTAATGTGAACTTTGGTGGTAATATCAATATGGATGAAACCATGGTAGGGATAAAGAATCGATGTTAGGCTTGAAAAATTACTACTCCTTGTTGAATGAAGCGGATAACAGTTGTGCTTTGTATATACACAGCATGCAACTTTGTTGGCAATCAAACAATTGCTAAATGTGAAGTTTGAATTCAACTTGAATGAATAGTATTTTAAACAATTGTAGGTTATCATGAAAAGAGTGCTGCCAGAAAATAAGAGGTTGTTAGAGAATTTTTATAAAGTGAAAAAGAAATGGAGAAATTTGGGTTAGATAAATTTCAAGATTCATGCTTGCTCGAAGAACTGCATGTTGTTTATAAAAAGTCAGTCATGTTAATTTACTATTTGTTATATGGCCATCCTTGATATAAACCAGATAATGACTCAGCTGCAAGGAAGGCAAAAAAAATAGCATTTAAGGTTTTGTGTTATTGGCTACTTATTTTGAGAATGCAAAGGCTATATATGTCAACGATCACTATTGTAACATACTCTCCCATGATGGGAGATACGCCTGACTTAAAAATATATCCTTAATGGGATTTTAGACGTGCTATGGGTAAGAAAAAAGTGTTTTTCAAATTTGATAGGGAGAAGATTATCAGATGAATCACTAATTCAACTAATCTTTGGTGGCCACCATAAAGTGGCCGAAGTCACCACCGATCATTTGGGCTAGATATGATCAGTAAGCAGGTTGCATGTTATCACAATCAAAACTAATACATCGAGTTATGAAATTGGAAGATTTGATTTTAAGGTTTACGTGTAACCCTAAACCCTTTTAAAACTAGCACATGGAGTTATAAAACTAAAAGATTCAATTTTAAGGTTTACATGTACCAGAGCTTAATAAGCGAGTCAAAGAGTCGATTATGCATGGGTAAGGATTAACACCTCTACGATGCCCTAATCGGTATCATCTAGCCATAGGTTATCTTAATTTTAGTTTCCTCAATCTTAAATTATTGTTATTTTAATATAATCTCTTCATGTGATGCATTTTTAAAACAATAAATTTGAGTTCTAGAGATAATTTTAACTTCCTTCTGCATCCTGAAAAGGCAGGAAGCATAGAGTTTTTTTGGTAGAATAATATATAAATTTAATTGAAAAAGGTGTATTGTATCAAGCACTAAAGGGATATCAATGCGGGACATTACCTTAATAATTATTATGAAATCCAATTTTCAAAACATAAGTGCAAAATTTGTCACCAAGAACGAAAACATGTTTGTGGGAATTTATCTTGTAGTTATCATTAATTATCTAGAAATAACCAAATCGATAAATTTGAGAAATGTTTGAATCATTGTTCTTAAGGCATGGAAAATGAGGTTTGGTTAGAATAAGGCCAGGAAAACCTAAAAGAGAGAAATTGGTTTTTTTGTGAAATTTTGAAAAATAAGTTTGAAAAACCTATGGAAATTTTGGTAATTTTGGAAAATAAGGTATTTTGATTAAAAAAAAAGAATTTTGGCTTAAAATAGAAAAATTGAAGAAAGGGCTAAGTTAATTTTTTTCAAAATCATTAGGACTTAATCTGAGGCTAGTGGAACCTTTATATGACACATGACTCCATCAAGAAATTAATCAAAATTATTGCAAGGCATTCAAATTTGTTAAAAAGGCAATTCAAGAAAATTATTTAATTTTTCTAAATTTGAAAATAGAGAACATTACACTTTTATGCCTTCCTAAATTTATTTTAGGTTTATCTGAAGGTCTTAAGTGGCAAATGAGATACCTTAGAAAGGTAACGCGATGAGGATTAATATAAAAGTATTCAAAAGAACTTAAAAAAATCACTTTCTATGGGAAAATAATTTTTCAAATCAGACTTGGCTCAGTGCTAGTAGTGCATATAGGTGAGTAAGTGTAGTGAACATAAAAAATTACCCTAAACTCATTCAAAATTGTTAAATTGCAAACAAGACCTTTTAAAAAAAAAAAGGAATTTCATGTACTTTCAAAAAAAAATATTTTTAAAAAATCCAAAAGATGTTGGTATATGCCCTAAAGCCAATAAGCTTGGATGAGACATATATTAGTTAATAATGAAAACCAATCACTTAGTTTAGTGATAGAAGGTTTTCCTTAATGTTAGTAGTATGACTAAAAATCATGAACTACAAATTGGATGAAGCCTATAGAACATATTTGGCCTTGGAAAGGAATTATAATGAATTATAATTATGAGATCTTTATGCATTACAATCATGTTCCTAAATTGTTCCTATTCATTACTACCAAGACAAGGGCATTGGCCATGCTTAAAGATTAGCATGTGTTATGCCTTCTTACTTGTGAAAGAAGTAACCGATCTCATGGATTGAAGTATATGGGATACCTGGGATAAGATGTGGGTGCATGTTTTATGGAAACAAGTTCACTAACATGGCTTGTGTGAGAACTCCATTTATTATTGTCACTTAAATGTCTTTAGAAATATTCTTATGTGCTAGTTGTGTAATTAGTCTTCTAACTTGTGATACTAGGTCATCTTGTATGGGGAGTGTTATATTTGGAGATCATCACAAATAGGTCGACAATAGGGTAGTTTTAGGTATGACATAAAGCGTACAAAGGTGGATGAATGATCTAGAGAGCATTCAACTCTTTGAGTAACATCCGAGACATATCTCATTTGTTTTTGGCTTCGGTTAACTTGACAAAGTCATTGGCCAATGCATGATGAATTTAAGCAAAATAACTTCTCGAAATTCATGAGGTTAGCCATATGTAATAGGAACTAATACGGATCGATGCATGAGTCAATGCTACACCATGCTCATGGTCTTTTCAGGATATTTGATGAAAGGATTGAGTTACACCACTAGGCTGGTTACTAAAAGCTTTCTTCAAGGTCATATTGACTCTTTAATATTTGGGTGGTTATGATAGGTTGCTGAATATCGCTTTTGATTAATAAATATAATTAATAAGTAATTAATGAGATTGACTGCATTCATTAACAACATGCTGGGAATCTAATAGGTCACACAATATAAGATGATCTTTTGGATTAAATCTGAGTTTTGTTATATAAAAGTTATAATGAGAAGGACTTCATTGAATTAGTTCAATTATGTGGTTACTAAGGACATAAATTAGATTTGTGAAATCTAATTAGAGATGCCTTAAGGTGTAGTAAAGATAAAAATGTCCTATGGAAATCATGTCTGATAGTAGGCATGTATATAGACGCATTTTGGTTTTGGGTTAGAAAATTATTTTTGGCAAATCAAATTATTTACTAATTTTTTAATAATATTTGCATGAAGTAAAATTGTTTAACATAGCTGAGAAATATAATTGAGAATTATATGTCTTTTCATATAAATAGGGGTTGACCCAAAAGCCTAAATTATTAAGTCAAATGGGCTTGTTTTGAACAAAACCTATTTTGACTTGATATAAGTTAGGCATAGCATTAGTAGGCATCATTGGTGTTGGATTAAAGGCCAAGATATTCAATAGTTAATACTTGGGTCCAATCTTAAATGGATTAGGTAAAAGAGTTTTCACTTGAATCCCTACAATAGCGCCACCTATTGGGTTTTATAGTATTGGTCTTAGTTGACCCATTAATTATGCTTAACCTAATTGTAGATGTATAAATATACATTTATAAGAGCTTTTGGATGGCTGTTACACTTTCTGGCTATCAAAAAATCCTAGGTGCCACATCCCTAAATCTCTAAGCCATGATTGGCCTAATCTTGCTCTTCCTACACTAATGGTACTCCATTTGCTCTTTTAATGGTCCAAAATCATTCTTGATCCAAAAAAAAAGTAAAGAAACTTATATCTAACACTTCTAAGTATAGATAATGATAATAAAAGGCAAATGACTATGATTGCCACATCCTTACACTTTTTTATAGCCCTACAGCCTCCTTATAGCCTATTTTACATCCCTGCAGCTTCTTAAAACTGTTTTTCGGTATGTGTGTGTGTGAGAGAAAAAGAGCATTGCTTCTCACCTTTTGGTTAAGGTTTTTCAAGTTTTCTATCTAATATATGAGAACCATTAGACCTTCTTAAAGGTTCCAACAGCCATGTATATGAATCACTGTTAGAGATAGGATGTTTTTGCTATACTTGTGGCTTCAAAAAAAGATTAAAGTAACCAAGTTGATACAAAGATCATGCAAAGATAAACACACTCAAAGTTACAACGGGTAGGAAAATCTTTACCAGATCTTTGTTTAAACTACCAAAATTGACCACGTGTTTATCTCAACCTAAGATCCTGATAAAAGTCAAGTTTTGGTAAAATTCTTAAAAAATTTTCATTAATTATGAAATCTATACAACTTGTAATTTTAGACCACATGTAAAAGTGTTTAAATAATTTATTAAAATCATTTTAATTAATTCGAGTCAAAGTCCTTTAATGTTTTAAGCTTTTTATGTCATTTCAACATGGGTTAAAAAATTTAGAAATTGTTTCTATTTGATTTTTAATTTACTAGCATGTTAAATCATTTTTATTTTCAATATTAATTGGTTTAAAATATTTTTTAACTAATTGAATTGATGATGTGGTCATCTGTCAATAATTTAATGTTGACTAATGTCAAATTGACTACGTTTTTGGTGAATTGATGGATATAATAATTTCAAATTTTTTCAATAATCATGGCTATGATTTTTTCCATGATTTTCCACTATGAAAGTGTCATGAATTGTTTATAATACTTGTTGAAAAAGTTTATTTAAATTAAAGGTGAGAATATCTCAATTTTGAGCAATATCGAGGTACACTAGGTCTGCATGTACCATGTGGCACTTAGAAATTCTTCTTTGAGACTTTGATTGTGGCATCCTGGCAGTATTAGATGGTATAATTTTTCAGAGGTTTAATGGGAGAAAGACATCAGTAATTAAGTTAAACTAGGATGGCTTAAGAAAGCCATGTATGGGCCAAATCCTAGTAGGACTAGGACTTTTATTTATGTCACATTCATCAAGTAATTGTGAAAGTTAAATCCACTATAGATTCTTGATATTTGAGATCTAATATAATTAGATCAAGATAATCCAAAATTAAAAGAATAAAATAAAATACATTTACTAATAGTTAGCAAGTAGGCGCAATAAAGGGTACCTCTCTAAAAGTTCATGCTCCATCAAAACTTCTAAATATCTCCAAACACCAAATTATCCAATTGTAATAATTTCCTAAAATGAATAAGATATGGATTGGACACTGTAATAAACATGAAACAAATTCCAATGAAATTCTTTAATTAGATAATATTTAGTTTAAATGATTAATCCTAATGTGATTAGGATTTGTTCTAATGAGATTAGAATAAATGTTAATCATGTTAAAAAATTATTTTCTCATTTAAATTAAATATGCATGAATTAATAAAAAGTCAAAAACTTTCCTAAATTGTTTAGGAAATATTGCATACCAAATGGATTGTCTAAATTAAGACAAAGTTATCTAAAAGCTAGATAATGTCCTAATTAAGATAGATAACCTAGAAGTTGCTTGAAGTCTAATTTAATGTTTAATGTTTTTGGAAAACAAGTTTCCTAAATGTTTTAGGAAATATTACATGCTAAATGGTTTCTCCAAATTAAGATAAAGTTATCTAAAAGTTAGATAATATCCTAATTAAGACAAACAACATAAAAGTCAGGTAATGTCTAGTTTAAGACAAGCTTCCTAAAAGTTAAGAATTTAATTAAACTATTTTAATTAAAGATCCAAAAGTATTAAAATAATTTGATAAATCAACTCAAATTGTTTGAAGATGAGGTTTATGCAAATGACACACAAGATACTAGCCATACTTCCTTAATGTCATGCTTATAATATGATTATGTTAGCTTGAGGATGATTATGGACTAGACCATAATATGACTGGGTTGTGGATGGTCAAATTTTTCTTCTGGCATTTATTTTATGAATAGGGTTTGGAAACCCTTCTTTCTTTTTTAATTATAAGTTGTAAATTCTTTTCTCACCTAATTCCCCTCAAATGTAACTCTAGGTTTCTCACAATGATATGTAACCATTACATAGGACTTGTAGATTTAGGAATAAGATAAAATTAGAATTTATGTGAATCCAAGATGTAAAGAAAATGGCGCCAAGAAGAAAGGACTAAGGAGATTGTCATCGAGAGTTATGACGGCTTTGTATGATGTCCCTAAGAATTTGACCAACTAGTTTCCTAATAGCTTAATGAAACTAGTAGATAAAGTCCATAATCATCCTAGTAGATTGCATGTGTTAGATTTATTTTGAATTTATATATATGATATATGATTAAATAAATGCTCTGGATTCTAATCAAAGAAAGCAATGAGAATTAAGTTAAATGATAAAAATCCCTTGCAAAATATTGAGTCTATGCATAAGCATGATTAGTCGCCTTCCATTATTCATAACAAAACACCCGAGTTCCCTCCTTAAGAGACTTGTTGAGTCACTCAAGGTCAAATTGTTGTTCATGCTGCTTGAGTTATGAATAATGAGTCTTACTTAACTAATGTCGTGTTGTCTGGATGCTTACAAACTTGATCACATAGCATTAGAGGTGGTGGTTAAAGGAAATGCATACAATACATTTAGGTAAAAAGGTTGCCACCTAACTGATCTAGGAGTTACATAGAGATGCAATTGGTAATCTAAGTTACCTATTCAATTAGTTTTTGCATGGCTTGTTGAGTCACTCAAAGTTATGTAAAGATAAAAGTTCTCTTAGCTTATTAAAAAAAAAAAGTTCAAATGTTGAAGTTCTTGGACTATGGCAGAAGGCTATAACTTTGATAGGATACTGAGGACATTCACTAAGTTGTAAAACCTTACTTAATGTAAATGCAAATTATTAACTAGAAAATGCTTTGGTTCATAATGGATATATACATAACATGACTATAAACTATCGTTAAGCAACATACATGATGATAATAAGTTTTAACGGGCTAAACTCCATTGACTAGTCCCATATTATTAAGATTTTCTTAATACTACTTGAAAGGTAGGTTCATGAATAATGCACTAGGTCAGGGTCGTCTATCTATTGATAACCTTGATCAAACCACATTGAAATGATGGCTAATCTGATGCCTAAACTCTGAGAGAAGCAAGTGGCTATTTAAGCTCATGAAACCATCTAAAACCTTAATGAATTGTTTGACAAGGGTAATCACAATGAGAGGTTCAACATTACTAAGGAATTGTGCCTAAGATGTCAAAAGGTAGCCTAATTAGGCCTTATGTGATGGGGTGTATTTCAAGACTTGAGCACCCTAGATGAGTCATGAATCATGATCCATGCATTGTTTATATCATTTTTTCTGAAGAAAAATGAAAGAGATCATAAACGATTATGCTAACGTTAAAGATAGCTAGATTAACAGAGAAAAGATTACAAGGATTGGCAACCTTGTATGACATATTGTAAGGCCCAAATGAAATGAGTAGTGAAGATAGATCATAAGAAATGACAACCTAGTTGATATTATTCAAAGCTTGCTCTCTTGATTAATCTTTTTGAAACATCATCATGATTTATTCTTAAACATTAGATGTTTATTTTGCCATTCACGTGCCAATTGAGGATGATTACTAGAATTCGATGCTATGTTTAGATTTAAATCATTAATCATAGAATTTTTTTTATGTTATGGTCATATTATTCTTAAACATACAATTACAATAGTATTAAGAATACTAAATGGTCTATAACTTATAAGATTCAAAAATAGTCTGTGAATCTAATTCCCTTTAAATCAAAAACATGTACGATTTAATCAGAGGCATTTATGATTTTTTAAAAGTTGAAGATCATAATTTGACTTTATGGTAAATAGCATGTTAAAAATTGTAATTATTTGGAAAATGTTCTAAACTAAAGAGGATTCCATGTTTATATCTTAAAAGTCATAAACAAACTCTTTTGTCTAGGCTCTTGAAACAAGGTACATTTGGATCATTAGCTTACAAGCTAATAAAAGATTCCTATAATTGTTAAAGTAACAACTGAGCCATATGATTGGAATCTAAGTGTTGTTGAGATCTAAATAGTTAATGACTTTGATATGAAGATTATCATGAATATGATCAAGGATATTCTCATACTAGTACTAGAGCTTTATCCAATAAAAGACATAATTGCTAATCAATAGAGTTTGATATTGATAGATTAGTGATTGGCTTAGGGTAAGTGGGAGATTTTAGTCTATGCTTAGAGCCAATCGATTTGGATAAGCCATATATTAGTTAATAATGCAAACCAATCACTAGTTTAGTGATACAACATTTTCTTTTATGTTAGTAGTATGACTGACAATTATAAACTACTAATTGGATGAAACCCACAGAACACATTTAGTCTTGCAAGTGAATTGTAATAAGTTATAATTATGAGGTCCTTATGCATCAAAGTCATGTTCCCAAAATTGTTCCCAGTCAATGTATTGCCAAGATAGGGCATTAGCATTCCTCAAACACTAGCACATGTATGCCTTCTTACTTGTGAAGTAAGCAACAGATTCCAAGGGTTCAAATATATGAGATACTTAGAATGGCATTGAGTGCTTGTTTTGCGGTAACAAGTTCATTGAGCATAGCCCATGTGAGAATTCCATTTGGTATTGTCACTCAAGTGTCTATGGAAATGTTCTTACTTGCTAGTCATGTAACTAGTCCTCAAACTTGTGACACCATGTCATCTTGTATAGGGGTTTCATACTTAGAGATCATAGCGAATGGTCCATAATATATGGATGCCTCTGATTAGGTGGTTTTGGGTATGACTTAAAGCATACGAAGGTGGATAAGTGATCTAGAGAGGATTCACCACTTCAATTAACATTGGAGACATATCTCATTTGTTTTTGGTTTTAGTTAACTTGTGTGGAGATTCACACCTAACCTGCAAGGTATTATTCACTTTGGCTTATTGGGCCTTACAATTTTTTTTTACAAAAGGTGTCCTATAAGTATAGGTGTAAGTTTCTACATATATATATCATTGCTGATCTTCAAAAACATCTTCATGTAGGATTACGGTGTTACAAACTACTTCAGTTTAAAGCTTGACATCCTTATTAAGCCTAATAAAGAACAAACAAAACCAAGATCACACTAGGCATTAGAATTTTAGAGGTAGCTCCCATCGTGTACCACTTAGCTCTCGTAGGATTCTAGAGGTGGCTTCCATGATGTAACACTTAGCTCCCGCTAAATAGTGATTGCACTTTAATACCATTTGCGATGACTTGTAACAACCGATGAAGTACTATCTACTTCGGCCAATTAGGCCTCATAGTTTTATCCACAAAAGATGATTCACAAGTATAAGTGTAAGTCTCTACATATATATATCATACCTAATCCTTAAAGCATCTTAACATGGGATTGGGGTGTTACAACTTAATAAAGTCATTGGCCAATGCATGATGAATTTAGGAGCAATAGTTTCTTCAAATTCGTGAGTTAACCATATGCTACAAAAATTAATATGGATTAATACATAAGTAATTACTACACCATGAGCAATGCTTTTTTCGAAATATTTGGTCAAATGACTGAATTACACTACAAGGTTGGTTACTGAAAGGTTTCTCTGAGGTCATATCAACTCTTCAACATTTAGGTGGCCATGATGAGTTGCTAGATCTCGCTATTGATCTATAAATATAATTAATGAGATTAATTATACTCAATACTAACATGTTGGGAACATAATGAGTTACTCACAATGAAATGATCGGCTGGATTAAATCTGGGATTGAATAAAGTATGACATTAGTAAATTAAAGGTATAATGAGGATGACTTAATTGAATTATTTCAATTAGGATTTATTAAAGACATAAATTATATTTATGAAATCTAATTAGAAATGTCTTAATGTGCTAGTAAAGATAAAAACGTCTTATAGAGATTGTGTTTAATAATAGGCACGTAAATAGGGATATCTTCATTTTGGGTAGGATAATTATTTTTGAAAAATTAAATAATTATTTGGTAATTATTTAATAATATTTGCAAGAAGTTAAATTGCTTCACTTAGGTGAGAAATTAAATTGAGAATTAAATGTTCTTGCATATAAATAGGTGTTGACCTTAAAGCCCTAATTATTAAGTCAAATAGGCCTTGTTTTGAGCAAAACTTGTTTGGACTTGATATAAGTTAGGTATAACATTAGTAAGCCTTGATGGTTTGGATTAGGACAAGATATTAAATAGTTAATGCTTGGGCCCAATCCTAAATGGACTAGGTAAAAAAGTTTCACCAGGATCCTTCTGATAGCACAACCTGTGAAGTCACCCATTAGGTTTGGTAGTATTGGGCTTGGTTGACCCATTAGTTAAGCCTAACCTAATTTTAAATGTATAAATATACATCTATAAGACTTATGGATGGCTACTACACTTTTTGGCTAGTAAAAAATCCCAAGCACAATATCTCTAAATCTCTAGGCCATGATTAATGTAATCGTGCTCTCTTTACACCAATGGTGCACCATTTGTTCTTTTGATGGTGTAAACTCATTCTTGATCTCAACAGGGGCAAGAAAACTTGTATCTAGCACTTTTAAGTGTAGACGATGGTACAAGAGGTAGGAAACCACAATTGTTATGTCTTTACAGCCTCCTTGCAGTGTTATCTTACATCCTTGTAATTTTTTAGAACTATCCATGAATATGTGTAAGAGAGTAGCTACTTCTTACCTTTTGATTAAGGTATTTCAAGTTTTCTAGCTAGCACCAAAGAACCACTAAACCTTTTTGAAGGTTACAACAGCCATCTACGTGGATTATCATTAGAGACATAACACTTTTTCTGGTTGTGGCCTAAAAGAGAGATCAAAGTAACCAAGCAATAGCAATGATCGTGTAGGGATAAGCACACTTTAAGTTACAAGTCTATGAGTAGGTAAGATTTCTATCAGATCTATGTTTTAAACTGCCAAAATTGACCACACGTACACTTTAGCCTAAGATCTAAAGAAAATCTAGGTATTTTTTTATTTATTTTCCTTTGCATATGTTTAATTTGATTAAATATTTTATGCCTATTTTGATCAGCATGAGCCAGGACTTCCTTTCAGAAAAATAATTTGGTTGGGCCAAAAGTGGCCCATAATGCAATATAGTCACTAATTCTAAGGGTTCCAAATAATATGTATTCGAAAAAATCATAACTCCTTCATTCAAGCTTATCATAAGGCAAACGAGATACTATTGCAAAAGGTAACTCCGTACCTTTCAAGGCCAAAACACCTAATAAAAATCTAAAAAATCATTTTAGGTTTAAAAATAATTTTCAATTTAGGAACACTACTACTAGTGCTAAATAGAGCAAATTTATTAGTTTTTAGGTTACCTGATGTAGACACCTTATTTTGTCCGGGCTAATTTTTGGCAATCTGGAGCATAGACGTCAGAGGGGGTGGTGATCGCCAGGTGACTATTTTGAGGATGTTAAAAAGGCCTAAGGATCATATCAAAGGTAAATACAAAGATATGGCATCAAATGGTGTAGTCCAAGGCATCCGCGGATAAAAGATATGAGAAATTTCATAATTTTACTTAAATGTATCGATACGTGGTCCTCATGTATCGATACAATGCTC
>JAQSVH010164085.1:0-24493 GCA_029448705.1 Adansonia digitata | reverse complement strand
ATTTTTCTTCCCTTCAGAAGCTGAAAATTTTAGATTTTCAATAAGCAGAGCAAATCTGGATCTTTCGCGAATTAAAAAAAATAAGAAAACAAGTTTGCAACTCTAGTACGTATGTGGTGCTATACGTAACATTACTGTACTTCTGATTTGACGCTTTTCCTACGAAAAGGCTTCCCCGATAATTATGGATACAAAACCATCTTTGAAATGAAACTCTTTAGTAGACTTTATATATAATGAGTATTTGCTCAATTTCGGCAACCTTTTACTAATATATTTCCTTTATGTCATCATTAACTTGAACTTCTTCAATGTTTATTAACTTGAACTTCTTCAATGTTTTTAACAAGTTTGTCAACAATGTCGTTCGCGATTCATTCATGGTAACAGGTTACTATTTGTTTATTTTTAAATTCTTAGAAAATCACATGGATCGAGTTACTGAATGAAACGTACCTAAATTTAAAATTTGAAAAATCTAGAAGTAGTTTGAATGCAGAATTTTGTTTACGTTGCCAATGAAGGAATGGCTAGGTAGCAATTTGAATGGGAAAGTTATCAAACTTTGACTTCAAACGAGACTACAGCTATATATTTTTTTAATAATTATTATTTGATGTTAGAGGACAGACGTTTTAATGGGGATTTTCAATATTAGCTTTTATGATACATATAAATGCATGTGAAAATTTATCTTCAAAAAATATATATATATAAATAAATAAGTAAAAAAATAAAATCATGCAGGATAATACATAGTTGTTGAGAGGGAAGTTTAAAACTGCATCTTTTATTAGTAAATTTATATGAATTATATCACAGTAAAAGATAAATGTATCCTTGTTTTATATTTATAATAAATTTATTGGAATTATTTCTTGGTTAATTCGCCAATTGAATTAGTGTCACTTGACTTATGTAACTCCTTTTATAATAGTATAGATGTGCCTTTTTGTAAGGACACAGATCCCTAGTGAGGCCTCATCTCAGTTACCCTAACTACTCCCTTAGCATTACCTGAGGGTCACTCATGATCCCACTTGCTCCTTCTCAAAGTGCTAGGACTCACCACAATCAAGTATTATTTTGCTTGGGTCTTATAGGCCCTCAAGGTTTTGTTACCAAAAAAAGATAATACTTGATTTTGGCAAGTCCTAGCACTTTGGAAGGGAGCAAGCAGGCTCGCAAATGAAACCAAGCACTTCAAAAAGGAGTGGACAGGATTATTGAGACGATGCTTTAATAGGGATCAGGTCATAGGGGTCGGTGCTTAAAAACAGATGTGCCACTTTAGGTTGCTATCAAATATTAAGATCACAATTATAGATTATTAATATGATGAAGTAAAATTATCATATATGTAGTGCAAAAGTCATACTAATTGCGGAAGAGTTGTCATCATGCACCCCCTAATCGCTTAAATAACACACCTGATATAGAAAACGTAATATCCTCGATTGGAATATTTATTGGTGTGATAAGGTGAGAAAATGATGTTTCTCGTGGCTAAAGTGGGGGAGATTGTTGGACAAATCACTATTTCAACTAGTCTTGAATGGCCACCACAAAGTAGCCAAAATACTTGAAGTCACCACTGATCATTTTGGGCTAGGCATGATTGGACACTTATTGAAATCAACATTTTCGAGTTATGAAATTCAGAATAATAATTTTATAGTCTACACATATTAGAGTTTGTTAAAAAGGGTCTAGGAGTTAGTTAGGTATAGAGCAGGATTAGCGCCCCCATGATGCCCAAAATTGGTGCCATCTAGCTATAAATTATCTCGGTTTTGATCTTCTCAAGTTTTATATAGTTATTATTCATATATATTCCACATCTTATGATGCAATTTTGAAAATATTAAATCCTGGTTTTTAATAATTAACTTATATCTCTCTATGCAGCTTAGGAACAAAAAGAAGAAACATAAAGGTTTTGATAAAATAATTCTTAAATTAATTTAAAAAGGATATTCTACTTTGTGCACTAGAGTGATATCGACATAGAGCATTGCCTTGAGTTTTTTTGAAATTTGATTTTTAAAACATGAATGCAAGATTATCATCAAGGGTTACTTAAGAAGGTGGATAGTTCACATCTTCCTAATATTTAGGACCCTAATCCTACCATGGAGTTTGGTGAAAATCAAATGAAAATGCAAGTGAACAGTGTGCATCAAAAAAACAATCAAACCTTTTTATTTACCTCTCATTATCATACTTATCGAATCAGTATTTATTCAGGAACTAGGCAGTCCCTGACTTTTCACATGAGAAAGATCGTGAAAAGTTAAATGTTAATAGATAAAAATGAAAGGGTATTATAGTCAAATAAAATTGAAACTGAAGGAACTGAGAACAAAGTGAGACATGGCTAGTCATAGACTTAACTCTCTAAATTATCCCAATGGATTCACCAAGTTATCGTACCGTCTCTTGGAAAATCCTTGTGGAATGGGAAGCGTGCATCTTAAAATATTTGTGGGAAATGGGTAAAATTCTTGACAAACAAGTTTTCTCTCAACTTGGACTCTTCCTTTGTAACACGGGAGGTAGATCGTCAGATGAATCACTTGTCAAATTGGTTTTGGATGGCCACAAATGAAATAGCCAATGCTTGGAGTCACCGTCAATCATTTTGGGCTAGGCGTGATCGGATGCCTATTGAAACTGACTTGGAAAACCGATTCCTAGGTCTACAGGGTCCAAAGATTTGTCGGTTGGGTTCAAAAATTAGTTACATGTGGGGAAGTGCTAACATCCTCATAGCACCCGAAATCAGTACCTTCTAGTTATATCTTACATCGGTTTCAGTTTCCTTAATTTTGACTTGTCATTATTTGACATAATCCATTATTATGCATGAATATTGTAGCAATAGAAAACTCGGGTTTTAAAGAAAATTTGAATCTCATATGCACCTCACAGAGGTAAAGAAAATAGAGATTTTTGACTAAAAATGATATTCGAATATATTTTTAAAAATCGAATATTCCATGTCAAGCACAAGACATTTCCTCATAATTTTCGAAAGCAATTTGGAAATATAAGTGCAAAATGGACACCATAATGGGAAACATGTTTGTGAAACGAAAAAGAATAGAATAAATATCGCATAAAAGTAAACACGAAAAGCATGGAAAAGGAAAGATTATCGGGATGTATCTTATACTTGTCTTCGCTTATTGAGAACTAACCAAAATGATAATTTTGAGACTCATTTGGACTTAGTGGTCGCTTGAGGTGTGAAAAAAAAAAGGCTTTAAGTAAAAAGGATCAAGGATGTTCGGAAGAAAGAAAATTTAGTTTTTGAGTAAAGTTTAAAAAGCAATTTAGGTATCCTTTTCGAATATAGGGTTGAAATATCCCTAAAGATGAAAACTTTGGTAATTTTTGGGAAATTAAGTGTTTTTGGCGATTTGAAATAAATCGATAATTTAACTTAAAATCGGTAATTTAAAATAATGGCAAAATTAAAAAATTTTTGGGCCTTCGATCCGGGCATAATGGGACTCAAGTTATGGCTTATGACTCTATGAGGAGAGTTACTCGTATGCATTTCGTGGCATTCAAACGCCTAAAAAATATGGTTTGGATAAATTCAATTAATTTCCCTGAGGTTAAAAAATAGGGTGTAGTATTGCACTACGCACCTTTCAGAATCTACTTTGGGTTCGTTCGAAGGCTTTAAAGGGCAAATGAAGTACAATTGCAAAGATAATCCAACAAGGATTAATCCAAAAATCCTAAAAAATCATTTTCTAGGTAGAATGAATTTTTTAAGTTAAGTTTGATTCAACCCTGACAACATGTATAGGGGAAAAGGTGTAACGAAATTTGAAAAATCACTCTAGACTCGTTCAAAATCATTCAACCACAGACAATACCTTTTTAGAAAGAGAATTTAACTAAGGTTTTAGGAAAAATATTTGAAAAGTCCAAAAAAAATCATCTAATAGGCCAAAATGGCTTAAATAGAATTTGAATCGCTTATTCCAAATGTTTTGGATAGGAAAAGTTAGAAAAATCATAACTTCCTCATTCGGGCACATCCGAGGACAAATGAGGTATCATTGGAAAGGTAATTCAATGTCTTTTAACATAAAATATAAAAAAAATCTTAAAAAATCATTTAAGTTTCAAAATTAATTCTTAAGTGAGGGAAATATTTTTGCTATGGTAAAACAAAAGAGTTTTTTTTTTTTCAAGTCTCCTAGAACTAGGCTCGAGTTATGGACATCCAAATGTCTGTGAGAAAAGGGATCAGTATAGTGAGTTCACAAGCTCATTTTCACAATCCTAGAGTAGTTTGGGATGATAGAACTGCCAATTAACCAAGTCACTAGCAAAGGGTATTCGACCTCAAAATCAAAGCATAAACATTTTAGGACAAGTAAACATATATTTTATTTTGAAAATCAGATTATTTAGCCTCATTCAACCATGAATGCAGACATTGAAAACTTAATTTTTTTCTTAAAGATTGGAGGACCGATAGTGAAGACATTAAATCCATGTTAATCTCCATTTATTAAAGTCCAGATGGACTTAACTCGGGGTTTCAGAAAACATATTTTGCAAGCATCATAAAGACATGTTAGCAAACAAATGATAAACTAAACAAAGTAAAAACACCAAACATACATGAGCATTCAAAACAGTACCATATATCAACATCTAATCAATCCAAATATGTTAGAAATGTAACCAAATGCATGGTTATGCTCAAAACATGCTAGGATTAACATTTAAATATGAAATAATTATGTGAAAATTAATAAAAAGTATGGCAAATTGAAATATGGCATTTTTATCATCCAAGCAACATTTGAACACTAAAAAAGTTATAAAAATGTTAAAACTACCACAACTAAGGCCACAGTAATGTATAAGAGAACTAACAAAGTTATGGTAATATAGATGGTCTATTAAGATGATGCAAATAATGAAAAACAAAAAATAAATGGATATGGGATGGAAAATATACCAAGAAGCCTTAAACATTAGCCTTGCCTTTGAGCAAAAAATAACTTTAGCCTAGAGCTCATTTATGTCCCTCTATTTGCCATTGATTAGCAAGAAGCGAATGAAAATAAGGAGCTTTTCTGGTTATGGTATCAATAGAGAAGGGTTTTGAAGGTAGAAATGAAGGAAATGAGATGTTTTGGAAGGTTTTTAGGAAGGGTGAAGGGGAAGTTTCGAGAATAGTGTTTTGGCTAAGGAGAGAATGTTTTTAGAGGGTAAGGTAATGTGTTGTATATTGCTTTTGGCTGAGCATATAATGTATTTTATATATGATTTAGTTTCAGCACTCAAAACCTAGCAAGGTTAGGGCATTTAGGACATTTGTGTGTGTACAACATAGTGAGTCATTGTACCAAGAAGCAAGCTTTTAGCATTTTATTGGTTGTTATACAGCCATGGCAACAAGAACAAACTATGCAAGAGCTGCATAGTGAGCAAGGTTTAGGTTGCCCTTCATTAATCTACATTATAGCATAAATTGCTCTCATACCAAGCTTAATAGACCATTCAAAATTGTTAAAGCCCAAAAATTAAGTCCACATGATATTTAGGAAGTTATGTTTGAGATTGGATGATTTTGGAGCCAAAGTATGACAAAGTTCATGTTATAATGTCATAGTTCAAAAAAGGTAAAATGGCATGAACTAAGCAAATTTTGCCAGTCTATATCAATACAAAGTGTTTTGTATTTGTATCAATACTTATAACAAGTTTCCTTAGATTTATTGATAAATTTAAGAATGTATCTATATACCTGGGCATGTATCGATACTCCCACTTGTGTATCGATACTTTTGGCAAAAATTATGATTTTAGCTACAATATAATTTGTATCAATACAAATGCTAATGTATCGATACAATGAGCAAGTGTATCGATAATGGCCTTTTATATTAATATAAATAATGGGTTTTTGGATTTTGATGACGTAAAGGCCTTATATCAATATGATACATACTCATAGAAATGTGAATTTTAAACATACTTGGCTTTTTAAGCACCTCACTTTAGCTAGGAATGATGGATGATAGACTTGTGCTGTTTAGATGAGCTTGATGACATCTCAAATAGTGACCTATGATGCTTTGGAAGTTAACCTGGATAAAATAGGTTGTCTACATTATGGAATGAATCGATAGGCATTCAGCTCTTTATGGACTAACTCGATAAGTGCCAAACACTTTGTGGACTAATTCAATATATGTACAGCTCTTTGTAGACTAACTCAATAGGTGTCTAGCACTTTGTGAACTAACCCAATAGATGCCCACACATTGTTGATTGAATCGATATATGGTTAGCTCTTTGTAGATTGACTCGATGGGCATTCAGCTCTTTATGGACTAACTTGATAGGCATCTAGCTCTTTGTGGATTAGCTCGATAGGTGTCCAACTATTCTTAGACTTAGGTTAGTTGAGCTTAGAGATCGTACCTAGATGGCTTTCTAATTTATAAGTTTTTAGGGTCAGGAACTATTATGTGGAATTCCTTGGGGTTTTTGGAATTAGGAGTTTGGGACTTTTGGAGTTAGGATTTTATACATGAGAGATTGTTAACTATTTTATGAATGATGCATGTGGATACGATTGCCTACTTGAATGATGCAATGTGATGATTTAGAACCTTAATTTGGTAATTAGTTACGGGCTTTTCTATTTAAAAGTCACATCAATTACCCTTTTGACTTAAGGGTTTACCAATATTCTGCTTCAAGTCCAAAGGTTAGATGGTTTAAATTGTTTTAAAAAACATTGGTGGCCTGTTACTTGTGAATAAGGGTTCATATGCTTCATTAGCTCATGTTTGGGATTGGTTTACAAAATCGCTAGACTCACTTTTAAATTTGATTCAAAGGGTTGTTTTTTAGAGTTTAGGTTAACCAATTAGGGTTTTTGAGTGCTGACACCAAGGGTCAAAAATAGATTCTCTAGTTTGTGCCTTTCGACTAAGGTTTACTGAGAGAAAATTTTGAGCATGTTTTAAGAATAAGAAAATCCTAGGATAAGACGATTTGTAGTTCCAAGATTTATTCTTAACTTTTAGACATGAAAAGATTTTCCTACAAAATTTGCATCCTTTTCAAAGTAATACTAGAAATCTTGTTATTAATTTTGTATATTTATCAAGTATTATCAATTAAATGATAAACATGATGCAACATGAGATGCAATTATGACATAAAAAGGGATTAAAAAAGAAACAAATAATTGCATATCATTTAAAAAATAAAGTACAACTAGAGAAAAGTTCTGGGGTACACAAAAGAGTTAAGAAATAGATTTTCTAGGCAATAACTATGCCTGATGATAATGCAATGAATTTTCCATTACCACTTTCGAAGAGCTGTCTTTAGTAATCGATCTTTCTGGTATTGGCCAATCTTTGATGAACCTTTTGGATTGCCCCATGATAAGTCGATTACCTTAAACAGACACTATCATTTCTTTTTGGGTTCAATTGGGAGCAGAGTTTAGTAGGCTAGGTTAGGGTAAGGTGGATAGTCAAGTAGGTATTCTAGATTCAGTTAGGTTTAGTGCTTAGGCCAGGCTATGGTGGATGCCTTAAGTTGCTGATAGCTTAGATTCGGTTAGGTTTGGATAAGGGTAGGTTATGGTTACTTAAGCTAAATTTTTGGATTTTCAACTTAAGCAAATCTTTTTACTTTGACCATTTTTGGGTTTTCATTAGAGGTTTTTTTTTTTTATTTTCTTTGAATTATAAGATGCTTTCTTGGGTTTTTATCTGACAATCCATTTTAGGCATAGTATTTCTTAATTCTATCTGCATTCGTTGTGCTAGGTAGGGCATTACTATCCATTCAGTTAAATACAAGCTCTTTTAGAGAAAGCGCATTTTACTATATATGGCCCTTTAAGTTTGGGGTTCATTTTCCTTGAGCATCCTTATGGATTGGAAAGATTTTCTTGATCATTGAATCACCTTCACAAAACTGATGAGGATGAAGTTTCTTGTTATAGGCTTTCGTTATTCATTTTTAGTATATTTACCAATGACAAAAAGCTTTCATTCTATCCTCATCGATGAGATTAAGCTACTTGTATCTATCCCTAACATATTCAGCTTCATTGAGTTACGATTCCCTCAAGACCCTTAGTGACAGGATCTTAACATCAATCGGCAAAGTAGCTTTTATCCTGTAGACTAGGAAGAACAAGGTAGCACCAGTTAAAGTCTAAATTAACGTGCAATAGGTGTGTAGCGCAAAAGGCAGCATCTCATGTCTATCCTTGTATGTTTCAGCCATTTTTCAACTATTCTCTTAATGTTCTTATTGGCTGCCCTGACTGCCCCATTTATTTTTGAACAATATAGCATGGAGATATGATATTGAATTTTGAATTGAGAATATACTACTTACATCATCTTATTGTTCAAGTTGCATGCATTATCTATGATAATCTATTTGGGTAGCCTATATCTTCAAATTATTTCCCACTTCATAAATTTGCATACAACTGACTTGGTGACACTAGCATCTGAGGTTGTCTCTACTCACTTGGTGAAATAGTCAATTGCAGCTAGGATAAAACAGTGCTCATTAAAAGCTTTAGAGATAATAGGTCTAATCATGTCCATATCCCAGAGTAAGAAAAGCCACGAGGCAGTCATGATGTGCAGAGGTAACAATGGGACGTGAATCTTGTCTGCATAGGTTTGGCACTTATGGCATTTTCAAGCATGGTCGATGCAATCTCTTTTAAACATTAACCATAGTAGCCCAATCTCATGACTTGTTTTGTCATTTGGTGTTAGTTGGCATGCGTGCCATAGAACCCCTCATAGACTTCTTCTAGAATTCTCTTGGCTTTAGGGGCATCTACATATCTGAGTAATATCTGATCCTAGCCTTATAAAATCCCATCATCCAAAACAAACTCGTGGCCATTCTTAGGATAGTTCTATTATTGATTTCACTGGCATGCTTAGCGTACTGCTGGTTTTAAATGCAACAAAAAATTTTATGGTACTACGATAATCAATCATTTTTCCTTCTTTATGTTATGGCAATGTGTCGGGGTTTCATAGATACTCATCTAAATAAGTATGACCTTTGATTCCTAGTTTACTTTGAACATTGAGGTTAAAGTTGCCAGAGCGTTAGCCATTTGGTTTTCCTCTTGAGGTGAATGCTCGAAGTTGATTTCATCGAATTCTTATCTTAGTTTGGTGATTAGTTTTTTGTAATGGACAAACTTGGTATTTCGAGTTTCCCACTCTTTTCGACGTTGGTAGAGTACTAGGGCTGAATCCTTAAAAGCTTGCAAGATTCTTATACCCCTTTTAATAGTAGCACAGATCCCATGACATAGGCCTCATATTTAACTATGTTATTGGTACAATCGAAGTTCAATATGACAGTGAAAGGATAATAATTTCCATATGGTGAAATCAAAATTGCCTCAATTCTTTGCCTCACTTCATATAATGCGCCATCAAAGTACATTCTCTAAGATGGACTGAAGTTAAAGGCATCTTCTTCCTTGGATATACATATTAAGTCCATATATAGGAACTCAAAATCTAATAGTTTATAGTAATTCTCTATTTGGTTTGGCCAGAAGTAAACTATCACGTTACTCTTGATGGCATTTTTGCACACACAGGTGATGTTATATTCAAAGAGTAAGACTGGCCACTTAGTTAATCTTCCTAATAAGATAGAGGCCTTTCATAAGCATTTAATGGGATTGAGTTTAGTTAATAGCCTTGTGGTGTGATATAGCATACATCGTCTTAACCTCTAAGTAGTTTAAGATAGAGCATAACACGATTTCTCAATTGTTGAATAGTTATTTTCACGTTCTATGAACTTCTTGCTCAGATAGTAGATAACCTGCTCTTTCTTACCCAACTTGTCATGTTGACCTAATACACAGCCCATAGACTTATTAAAAACTAATAGGTAAAGGATTAGAGGCTGATTGGGTAATAAAAATACTAAAACTAGTGGGTTTAACAGGTAGTGTTTGACCTTATCAAAGGCTTCTTGGCACTTGTTATTTTATTCCTTAGGATTCTACTTTCGAAAGAGTTAGAAGATTAGATTGCATTTGTCAATTATCTGGGATATGAATTTGGCTATGTAGTTTAATCTCCCCAAGAAACTTGTCACCTCCTTTTGGGTATGAGGTGGTGTTAGGTTTTGGATAGCTCTGATTTTGTCTAGGTTAACCTTTATTCCCTTTTCACTAATAACGAAGCTTAGCAGCTTGTTGAAGGTCACACCAAAGGTGCATTTAACAAAGTTCAGTTTGAACTGGCATTTATGCAACCATTGAAGATTTTTCAAAAATTTGCTATATGTTCACTCTGTCTTAGTGATTTAGTGATCATATCATTTACCAAATCATATCATCTACATAGACCTCTATCTCTCGATGCATCAGATCATGAAATAATATCATTATTGCTCTTTAATGTGTTGCCCCAATGTTTTTGAGCCCAAAAGGCATAACCTTGTAGTGAAAAGTGCCCTACATAGTTATGAAAATGGTTTTCTCCATGTCCTCAGATGCTATTTTGATTCTGATTATAGCATGAATATCCATCCATGAAGGAAAATAGGAAAATTTTTACGGTGTTGCCTACTAAAATGTTAAAATAGGATAAAAGAAAATCATCTTTTAAACTGGGCCATTTTAAATCCCTATAATCTATACACATCCAGACCTTGCCATCCTTTTTAAGGATCGAAACTATGTTAGCTACCTATTCGAGATACTTAGCTACCTTGAGGAATCTTGCCTTCAATTACTTCTTCACCTTTTCCTTGAATTTTAGAATCATTACTTGTTTCACTCTTTTGAGCTTTTGTTGTATAGGTTTACATTCATGTTTAAGGGGAAGTTTATAAATCATTATGTTGGTGTCTAATCCAGGCATGTCCTGGTTAGGACTAAGCAAATAACATCTTGATATTATTAGAGTAGGTTTATTGATTCGGTTTGGGGTTGAACTATTTATTGAGGTTCCAATGTCGATGTCTCTGCGATCTTCTTTTGTTCCTAGATTTATGATCGCAATCGGTCCCAAGGAAGATCTGTTTCTCCTTTTGCTCAATCAACCTTAATAGATCTGATGGTACATGACTTTCTTCTAGATCCCTTTCAAAATCAACCTTATCGGTGTAGATTGGTTACTTAAAATTGATTTTCAAATCTCAATAAGAATATTCATATCATTATCGTCCAGGACTTGAAATATGAAGGAGGAATAATATAGGTTAAAAAAATGTATATGAAGGTTTAAGGCTTGAAAAGAATACAAAGATAAGACACAAGAGATGAAATGCCTCGTGTTTAGTCTTTTTTTAATAATACTTAATAAAAAATACCCATAAAAAAGATCCTACAATGTTTTTGGGTAAAAAATGTTGGTTTAGTTCATAACATTACTTTGAATTAGACTTAAATAGCATCAATATCCTAGTTTCAGTCCAAATGGTCAAAATAAATTCTAGCAGGCACAGATTAGGCTCATTAATGGCATTAACAAAGAAGTCTTTAAATGTATTGTTTAATATAACCATAACATTATTGGAGCCAATACTTCTTGATTTAGACTTATACTTCTTCTAGGATGAAAACTTTTCTATAGCTGTGGAAATACCATAAATTCATATCCTAAATCTTAAACCCTGAGATGGCCCATTCTCTTTTCTCATGCTTTTTATGCTTGCTTCTTCTATTGCTAAGCTATAGGCTTAACCCTAAACTTCTTTTGTCTATCTCACTAATAACCTGAAGGGCTCTAGTAATATCTTGGAGGAGCTTCGCTAATTCCTTTCCACCTCGAGCTCCCTTACAAACAGTCAACTTTAGACCCATAGGAGTATTCCTTCATAAATGAGGCTCAACCATTGGCAACCTTTTTCTTGACATTCGTGGCATTAGCAAATTTAAATGACTGAAAAAAAGGATTCTAGTACAATCTCATTAGGTTTCATATAAGGGGCATCAGTGAAGGTGGTAGCGATGATGTCTTCCTCCCTTCCTATACTAACAACCTTGTTCTCTATGATAAACTTAAACTTCTGTTGCAATAAAGATAGTATTGGCCCTACTGAGTGAATCCATGGTCTTTCCAACAACCAGTTATACGATAAAACAATATCTATCACATGAAAATATATCTTATAAGTGCATAGAACTATTTGAAGCAAGATAGTGATGCTCCCAAAAATTTTTTTGCATGTTCCATCGAATGCTCACACAATCATGTGACTATGTTTGACATGAGATGCATCAATGGGAAATTTGTTCAGACATGTCAAAGGCATTACATTTAGGGCTGAACCATTATCAATGAGAACTTTCTGCAATATATTTCTTTTACAATAAGTGATGATATAGAGAGCTTTGATAATTTCCCTTACCTTTATAGGGAATCTCATCATCACTGAAGGATATGTAATTATTCATAGTAATATTGCTCAGTAAATGATCCAAGTTGCCTACAGAAATATCATGAGGAACATATGTTTCATTCAAGATCTTGAGAAGAGCATCCCTATGAGCTTCGAAATTTAGGAACAATTATAGCACATATCTTAGTAGGTTGCTTGTTCAATTGATTGACAATGATGCTATATTCGCTATGCTCGATAAATTCAAGGAATTTCATAGCTTTCTTTTTATTTATTGGTTTTTTGATCGTTTTTAGGTCTAATTTCTTTGTTACCACTTTTAGTGCTCAAGTCATGAAGGCATCATTGCTTTTAGTGTAACTGAGGCATAGCATCTACCATTAGGTTAGATGACTTACACCCATAAGGCCGACGATGCTGCTTTGCATAGATTCCCCAGTAATCTTATATTTCCATGGCACTGTTTTGTTCTCTTTATAAGGGAAAGGAGATAAGAACTAGATGATCATTTTTTATATAGGCTGAGCAAAGGCGGCCTTGATATTTAGCTAACTAGCAAATAACATTAGTGGCCTCCTAACCTTATAGATAGGGTTATTCCTATTCTTCTCTGTGGTGTTGAGGGAATCATTCATGCCTTTATCCTTCTCCTTATAAAATTTAACTTCCAAGCAATCCATCATTTTTTAGACCAACCCTAGGAAATCTGACCAATGTTGCAAGATATGCCATTGTCTACAGTGGCAAAAATAGGATTTAGTGGTTTTTATCTAATTACTAACACTATCCCGGCCTTTACAAGGGCTTGCCATACCCTATTAATTGATTTATTAACCTTTTTGACATTTTTCTTAACCCAACAATTTTTCCATCAATCACTATGCTTACCCTTGGTTTCGTTTGGTTCGAGAGTGGATTAACTCAAACATTAGTTTCGATCCTTATTCACTTTTAATCACACCCTTGTCTAGCAAGCCTTGCACTTTTTTCTTGAAGAATGCCATTTTCAATGGAATGGTCCTATACTCTGGCATGGTATTCACAGTTAGTGTTCATATCATACAATTTAGGATAAGAGAGTGACTTGGGGTTATAAACACCAGGGCCACTAATTGGCCTGCTAGTAGATGAAAGTAGATCTTTTTACAAGAATAGGGGAGTAGGTCAAAATGTTGCCTCTTTTGAGGTGCCTATTGGTTATTAGGGGTTTTAGCATTGTTTTGGTTATGAGGTTGAACATTCTGAGTGGTGTTTTAGATAGGATTTGGTTAAAAACTCATTGTTGGCTTAAATCTAGTGAAATAAATTGGTTGTGGAACTAGCTAGTATAGGTTAAAGCCTAGATAGGTTATATTAAGGAAATACATGTTCGTCATTGGATATGGGTTCTGAATATATTTAACTAGGCCATCACAGATTATGGTATTCACTTATTTCTTCTTATTCTTGGTAGTAGACTTTTTGATTAAGCTAGATGATTCTCCCTCTTACATCTTATCATTTTTTATGGCATTGTTGATCATTTCCCCCGATATAACCATATCATTAAAGTTCTTTATGGCATTCCTTACAACTACTAAGGAGCTTGAACATCATTTTTTTTTCTCCATCAACAGTGGTTGAACATAGATGACTTTTCTCTCTATCTCTAGGTGTAATGCCTAAAGCTTTCAGATGCTTTCTTTTCCATGTTTAGTATAGAAAGGCAATATAAAGCTTAATTAGATGCATGCTTATACTGATAATAGAAAGCGCGAGCTAAATTTACCTATCTTTGAATTCTACCTGGATTGAGCTCATGTACTAATGGGCGGCTACCCTAGTTAAGCTGTCTTGATAGCATTATATCAATAGTTTTTTATTTTCCTCATATCTGGTCATCTTTCAATAGTAAATGTGAATATAAGTAATGGGATCTAAGGTCTTGTTGTACTTGTTGAAATCTAAAACCTTGAATTTAGTTAGGATGATAAGGTTTGAAACTAGACTCAGGAATTTGGCATCTATGATTCCAAATTTATCATTTTTTTCTACTACCTTTAGGTTCTTCTCTAACAATTTATATTTGATTTCACTCTCCTCAGCCTCGGTACATCTTGGACCAACTACCTTTTTTTATTTTATTTGCTAGTTAAGGTCTAGGACCAAAGGATTTGTTGGTAAAGATTCTACATTCACGTTGTGATACCCGTAACCTAAATGCAATGCATCCATTGGATTTATGTAGATAAACACTTAAGATGGTGGAATTAGTGTCGCTAGCAGTTACTATTCTTGGGATACCCCTTTATGAGCATTAGTGGCTTCAATACCACCGTTTAGGTTAACCCTAAGGTTAACTAGTTCTTTGCCTATATCAATAATATTTGCCTACCCTTTGTCCATTAGAGACATGATCATTAACCTTGTCAAATCTATGGTTATAATTATTCATTTTTATTGAGTATTTATTCTTTGGTTCTCGTCACATAATCTCAAGTCTCTCGATGTGAGCCTAGTAATCATTCTCTATTACTTTTCGATGAACATAGGTGTTGTATGGATGTTGGATAATTAATTTTATATCTTGGAGATCCTCACATTTTAGAGCTATGCCAGATTAGACTTATTATGATACAATAAGTATGATGTATTCATTAATGAGAAGAAACTATGTACATGGGAGAAAAAGCATGATGAAGCAAAATTAAATTACATATGCAAATGCAAAAGACAATTGGATTTTGGCAATAGTTTTACAATAAGTATCATCCATGCAGAAAAAACATTGGTTACAACACATCAAGTTTAAAAGTAATCAAACTTAAAAATATCGCACACGATTACATTGTTTGGTTACATGCTCTAAAAAAATTCAATAATTATTGAGCCGCTCAAATTTGTTCAATGAGACATTGAAGACATTCCTTATATTCCAATTAAACTTGGTCTGTCATGATCCAGTTTTGGAGTAACACTTCAAAAGAGTTTGATAACTTCTTAACCTGATATTGCTAGACCTAAGGGAGTACTCTAACTCCTGTACGTTTGCCACTAAGGTTTCGTTCTTGACATTTTCCTCTTTGAGAGCTTGCACTTAAGCTTTTAGGAATCTGTTTCTTTTCTGATATACTAATGCACTAGCACGAGCTCTAGTCGGTTCCTTCACAGTTATCTCTGCTTGAGCCTTTCAAGTCTCTAGGTTATCATGGAGAAGTTAGCTCAGCTTCTCATTCAAATGGGCACTTGTCGATACTTTAATGTTTTTTCACTTTTTGAAATGCCATGTAGTCTTTCTTTAGATCTTTGAGGCCTTCATTGATGGTGTTCTTTGTCTTGATGAGGTCTCGTATCCATCTCTCCTGGACCTGACACTCATGTTCCCATTAGCTCTTTTTTTCTTGCAATTGATGGATCTCTTTAGCAAAGGTGACTTTCTTTTGTGCAAACTCCCACTTTAAGATCTCTATCTTAAATAAGGGATTATCTATTGATATATGAGAAGTTTTGCTAGTTGGTAACAGCATGGTATCATTAATTCATCTAGCCATCCAATTCTTATGGGCTAAAGTCACTGCTTTCCCTCTTTTTAGTATAATATGGCCAGTCTTTTTTCATGCATCAAGGATTTTCTGCACCTTGCTAGTGTGGCTATCCCTTCCATACTCAAAATCCAATGTACCATGCCCATGAATGATAAGAATAAAATATCGATAATCAAACTACCATAGAGCCATTAATGGAGCCTAACTGATATTCCCCATAATCCATTAAGCGATATCCATGGATAACACTCACATCTATACACAAATAGGCCAAGAATTATCCATGGAGCTACGAAGTTACTTTTTTAGCACTCAAGTTTTAAAGCTTTTTAATCCACTAATCTTTAGTAGTGTCCTACAACCACTACTTTTCCAAAAACTTGGTATAGGGACTAAAGTTTGGCATATAAGGTTGTAGTAGCCTTTTGCCCTAAAAATGACTAAAAAGCTACACAGACAGAATTTACCCACTCTTAGTTGTGTCCCAAGTGATGCATGCACTATTCCCTGGTTTGACCATGGGCAAATTTATCTACTCTTATTTGATCCCAAGGATTCTGGCTAACTTTTTCTGGAAGGGTATTGGCTTTACTAGCTTGGAGTAAATCTTGTCAAATTATGCTTTCCTGATATTGAGCATGGCTGTGTATTCTTCTATAGTAGAAACCATATCCTATACATAAAAATTAAAACACTTATATGCTAAGTTCTAAATCTGCATAGCAAGTCGTAATAGGCTTTAGTGAACTCTAACTTGGTCAATAAAGCAATATCCCTATACTTTTTTGTAAAAATGGCTTAACCAGTCTTGTCCCAATTATCTCATATATCTCTTAGATCCTGAAGACTAAACTACCTGAAAATTGTTTTGGCCTATTCTGGGATCTTTGATATGTACCTAGGCAGGAGACTATCCCTATTCTGTCTCTATTCTCTTCCTAACTCGACCTTGACTATCTTAAAATCTTTAAAACCTTTAGTCAATGCTTGTGACATGGTAAGATATTTATCAATGGACACTGTCGCTAAAACCAACTGTCTTGAGATGATATGAAATGACATGATGCATGCAACGAAAACAACAAAAAAAAACACTAAGTTAGTAACATATTAAGAATACAACAAAACAAAATGCCTCGGTAGCATTATGACACTTTAGGGCAAACACAAAAAAGCTATAGGTATTATTGCTTAAGCCGTCAAAGTTTAGGTTGATACGGGAAGATAATAGCATGTTCAAGTTAAAATTATCCCCACGGTATCTCATCGGGATGAAAATTAACATTTGAGATGGTGACAACTCTCTTATCACTATTCATAGGTCAATGTTAAGCTGTCTACCGGACAACATGATGTCTTATTCAAGCAGTTTGTCCATAATGAAAAGGCATGACACCTCTTAGGATACTGCTAATGATTTAGGCAATGATGTTCGTTCATCATCATCTAGTAGTTGATAGGTGTTAAGTCATTAGTCGAATAGCATAATGACTTACCTGAACAAATTTTATTCCCTTGAAGGCAATACCAAGCCTTTAACAGGATATTAAGTGACAATATTCATATATTATCCTTCAAGAAAAGTAAATAAGCATTAGCTGTGGTTCAAATAGCATAACGACAAGCCTCAAATTATTAAGACGAATGACGACTTTTTTGGTTGGAAAAATATAAGCGTCGATAATAATATTTGCTCTCCATCGCCTATGTAATGACGATAAAAGAGAGTAAAAGGTAAAATTTGTTTCCTTGAGTGTCTTATTCGTTAAGTTACTCTAGCAGCACATCGATATTATATGACATGGGTTAACTCGCATGGCTGATAATATGGGGTTAGATTGACTCCAAATCAATTCCCAAATTGTTCCTCTATTCGATAAGAACAACCAAGGAACTCAGATCCTAAGTCCATTATAGACTTGGCGAAACAAGTTCAATTCAGGTGTATGTTACACCCTATGCCTATACGAATAAAATGAATACCACGGAAGCGTAGGTAAGTTACACCTTAAAAGGTATTGCTAGCCCATGGGTAAAAAGAATACCATAGATGCCAAAAGCTTACTCCCACCTAATAAAGGTGTTAATCTCTCTCTGACACAAATACGGCCAAAAGCCTAATGCAAATGTAGGTACAGTGGTGTATGTCAAGGAAACAACAAGCCTTTTTGTTTGATTCCTTATTACCATTTCAAAAGATTTGACATATTCATTTTCAGGCAAAAGAAAACCCTAGTAAACATGAGAAAAAACAAGTATACACAAGATATTGACAAATAAAGGTCACGTACAAAAAGGATAAGAAAGGGTATTACAAATAAATAATGATAAAAAAACCAAAGAAAATTGAAAACCAGATAAAATTTGCTAGCTGAAGGCCTGACTCAATTGAGAACCAGACAAAATTTGTATTCAGTATAGTCGACAAACTATCACCATATAGCCCTTAATCACTCGGATGATGTGCCCAACTTAAAAAGTGTTATATCCTCGATTGAGATGATATTTTTTATGATAAGGTGAGAAAAAGATGTTTCTCATGATTGGAGTGAGGGATATCATCAGATGAATCGCATATTCTACTGTTCTTGATGGCCACCATGAAGTGGCCAAAAAAACTTAGAGTCGTCACAAATTATTTTGGGCTAGGCATGACCAGACACCTATTAAAACTGGTATTTTCAAGTTATGAAATTTGAAATACTAATTTCATGGTTCACACCAACTAGAGTTTGTTAAAAAAGGTTTGAAAGTTAGTTATGTGTACCCCACAATGCCCTAAATCGATATCATCTAGCTATTAATTATCTCGATTTTGATCTTCTTAATTTTTATATGGTTATTATTTGTATATAATCCACATCTTATAATGCAATTTTCAAAATATTAAATCCGATTTTTTATAATAAATTTGTATCTTTCTATGCAGCATAGGAAAAAAGAGAAACATATTTTAATAAAATAATTATTGGATTAATTTGAAAAAGGATATTCTATGTTGAACACTGGGGGGATACTGACATAGAACATCGTTTCGAGTTTTTTTTCTAAATTTTATTTTTCAAACATGAAAACAAAATTATCATCAACAAAACAAATGTCTTAGTAAGGCATTGAGAAACATAATAAATGGCATGTAAAAATAAAACACATTAAGCAAAGAAAGGAGGAACGATCAGCATGTATCTCAAAATTATCCTCGATTATTAAGAAATAACCAAAATAACAATTTTGAGATGCATTTGGACTCATTGGTCTATAATGCATGAAAATCAGGGTTTTAGTTGAAAAGCTCAGGATAACCCAACAAAGAGAAAATGTAAATTTTTTATAGTGGTTTTGAAATATCGAGTTAGAGTATCCCTAAAGTTAAAAACCTTAATGATTTTGGAAAATCAAAATATTTTGAGTATTTTTTAGGAAAAAAAAAAAGGAAAATTTTGAATTAAATTGATAATTCAGAATAAAGACTAAATTGTAAATTTTTGGGGAGTGTTAGGTCTTGATCCAAGTTTAATGTGACCCATTTAGTGACTTAGAAATTTGTTAGGCGTTTATTGGGTTCATCCTAAGGCATCCAAATACCTCAAAATGGGAGTAGGGGAAAATAGATTAATTTTGATTAATGCTAAAAATAGCGGATTGTATCACACTATTCGCTTCCTAAATTTATTTCAAGCTGATTCAAAAGCTTCAAGCAAAAATAAGATACCGTTAGAAAGGTAACTCAAGAAGGGTTATTATGAAAATATTCTAAAAATCTGAGAAAATCATTTTCTAGCCAAAAATAATTTTTGAAACTAGGTTAGGTTTGAAACTGATAGTGTGTATAGGGGAAGGGGATAGTGAACTTTGAAAAATCATCCTAGGCTCATTTGGAATTATTAAATCACAAACGATACCTCTGTAAAAGGGAATCTCATGAAATTTTTAGAAACAGTATTTAAAAATCCAAAAATATCATCTGATGGGCCAAAGTGGCCTAAAGAGAATAGAATCATTAATTTTAGGGGTTCCAGACAGCAAATATTCAAAGAATCATATCTCCCTCATCTGAGCACATTCGAAGGCAAACAAGATACCATCCCAAAGGTAATTTGATGCTCTTTAAGGAAAATTACTAGGGAATTTTATAAAAAATTTTTTAAGGTTAGAAATTTTTTAAGTTGGAGTCTTAGTATTGTTAGTGCTAAAACAAGGGAATTTTTTGGATTTGACTATCCTAGTCGTGTATTGAAGTTTAGACATATGAATGTTTGTCATTTTAAGGCCCATGGCAATGGAATAACATATCTATTTAAATCCTAGAGAGTAGGCTGATGAATAGCTTGTTATCCATGCCGTTTGATTAATAACATAAAGGCTCAAAAGAAGACATTGTGTCAAACACTTTGTAAAATAGTGTTTTTTTGGAAGCTAGAAAATAGTTTTTATTTAGACCTTCTTGGCCTTAAATCCAAACATAAATAACTTGATATTACCCTAAGATTAAAGCCTTGATTTGTTAAAAATAATAAGCCAATATAAATCTCATTCTTTCAATTAATATTAGTCTAACTTGTGGTTGAGCTTTAAAAAATTGTAGATCATCCTTCAAGCAAGCCCATCAAAGAGGCATTGAAGAAAACATGTTATGAGCTGTAGTGTACATTAATGACATCAAATAGTCAAGGCATGATTAAGCATCATCAAATGACATTTTAACAAGCACATCATGAACAAAACATGCTAGATGCATACTATCATGAATAAATCTTAAAATTTAAAAGTGAAAATATAAAGTATGAGCACATTATCAAAATATTAAGTTCATAAACTAAGCAAATGATGGAAGCTTGCATGACCATTTTACAAATGGTAAAAAAAAAAAAAATCATGTTATTTCATGGTCTAAAACCACAAATGAAAACTCATGACAATAGCACATTCCAAGTATGAAAATCAAATCGTAAGTAAGATGACTCAAAGAGATCAAAACTACCTCAAAGCTTTTTAAGCCAAAATTCAATTCCCCACTTTGACTTTTATTTTTTGTTTTTACTCCTAGTTTCTTTTTCCTTCCTTAATAACAATGTCGTATCTTTTCTCCCTTTCTCATTTATCAAATATCATGAGCCCCTAGCTTTTTGAATTCAATTTCTTTTCACTTTTTTTCTTAGTCTTCGGCTACTCAAAATGGAGGCTAAAGCATGAGGCATGAGGTAGTGAATTTGGGGAGGGGTTTTAGCTTTGGGGACTATAAATTTTAGTCGAGAATTGCAGCTGTGTATGAAGTGGTGAACTTTTTTCAGCTATATATGGGTGGTGAAAATTAGGAGGCCAAGAACATCCAATTTTGAAGAAGGAAAACCTAAAAGAGGGTAATAGTATTTTTTTTTTCCTTGTATTGTGATGAATCATGGCACCATATGGCATGTTTGCAAATTTCAATTGGCTAGTGGCTTGCACTTGAGGATCAAGTTAATCTCTTATTGGCTAAGCCAATATGAAAATCCAATAGTGCCCTTTATCTAATTAAATTATGGCACTAAATGTCCTACCATCCTAGCTAATAAGCATTAAAAATCAAATTAACTCAATCCAATTTTAGATAAAATAGGTTCAAATAAATTAGTTAAATTAACTCATGGATCATATTTTATTTAAATACTTCTAATAAAACTTAACCTTAAAAGTTTCATGCAAAATTGACCAAATATGATTAAATAAAATGTGGTCCAATTTAATAAATTAATTATCAAATGGACCAAATCTCATTTAAATATATTTTTGTAAGGCCTAGCCTTAATTAAAAATAATTTGTAAAATTGGCCCAATATAATTGAATAAAATAGGATAAAATAAATAAATTAAAAAAAGCATGTGGATCATATTTTATCTAATATACATTTTTTTAATAAAGTCTGTTTTTAAATTAAATAAGTTATGACCTTACCATAGCTCAAGATGATAGGAATTTGATATAGGCTTTTAGCTTTGATGATGCTTTCAAATGCCTTGAATGATGGCTCGAACAAAATAGGGTGTATGTTTAAAGAGTTATATATTTATATATTAATTTGTATTATATAAATTTTGATATATTTATATATTTGTATCATGTTTTAATTAATTTTTTTATTGCCTCGTGCTCAATATTACACGCTTCATAATTTGTGAATAGAAAAGGAAAATATAAAAGAGTAATAAGGAGCACAACAATCATGATATTTACATATGTCCAAAAATAATAAGACAAAAAATAATACCATGACAAACTATGCAAAATATTCCAACTTAATTAGAACTTATATATACAACACTATATCATACCAATACATGAATCTAATTCATTATATGTATATTTTATGTTAAAAAACTAAGATGATTTCAAATTTTAATTCATTTAAATTATATAGATGTCCATCATTTATATTCATACTAAAAATAAAAAATAATAAGATTTAAACTAACAACTATTAATAATATTAAAAATTAAGAGTGCGTTAGCTTTAAACTGTTCATCTGTAGCCCATCATTTTAATATTAATATTATTTAGTATTCTTAACTTCTTCAATCATCGCACCATTGACTACTATATATATTTTAAAATATAAAGAATCAATTATTATACAACATATGATATAAAATTAAAAGTTATTTAGATACAGCATACACAAACGTAAGATAAAAAAAAAACCAAAATATGATAAAAAATAACATGACCATAACATGAATGCATAAAGGTGTCAAAATTTTTATAAAATTGAAAGTTATTTGAAATAATTAGACCTAGCAAGAGAATAACAAACCTCCCAAAGGGAAACATATGAATACATGAATAATTGAAATTTACTTAAAAAAATCAATTATTGTGTAAAAATTTATATAAATATATAATAATTTTTAGCACTTTCTAACGAGAACACCTTTCAATATATAGAAGCTCTAAGTTATTAGATATATGTCATTACCAGTATTTGAATTTTGAATAGTTGAAATTGATGAAGGTGGAGCCAATTTTTCAAGTAAAGACACTTTTCTTCATAACATGAAATATTGACAGCACGTTTTATTCGTTGGAATAAAATAAAATTATAATGAAATAGCTACTTTATGAGAATGAAATAGAGTTGAAATGGAATATAAGAGCTATAATAGTAATTTGGTTCAGTAGAGTAGAGTAATATAAGATTTAAATCCTTGACAAAGGGGATTTAAATCCTCTAGATCAATTTTATATCAAAACTCAAAATAGTTATTTAGTAGAGGAGGTGCAGAATGGCAATTCTGAAGTTTGAGTAATAAGCTCGGAATCAACCATTCAACAAAATCATTATTTAGTGAATCAAATGATCACATCATTGTAACACGTCGAATAATTTCATATAAAATAGCTATGCAAGTGAACCATATATGCTGTAATTTACATTTCAATAAGCAAAGCAAGTCCGAATCTTTTGCCAATTAAAATAAAAATGCTATCTATTATCTATATAGTGTTATAAGTAACGTTATTCCATTTTTTTTCACAACATTGTTTTTTTGATAAATTGAGACGAAGAAAGTGATGCTTAAAATCAAATTTAAATTTACATGTCAGCTATAATGTATTTTTAATCACTAAGTCATAAAGTTGCTAGTAAATAAAATTATTTCATTTATGCTTTGACTTTTTTCCTAGAGGACGGCTCTCGATAATTATAAATACAAAACCATCTTTGAATGAAACTCTTTAATAGAATTTACACTTGTTTTTTTTTCTAAAAAAAGTCAAATAAATTTTATTAAACAATCACAAGATCACAAAGCTAGATCAAGCTAGCGTCAGTATGTGCTCAACTTAGGCACCCTTTTAACTCTTACTAATATTTTCCTTTATGTGAACATTAACCTGAACTTCATCAATGTTATTAACAAGTTTGTCAACAATGACGTTCGCGATTTATGCTTGGTAAGAGTTTACTTTTTAAAAAAAAAACAAAAAAGGAAAAATTCTAACCAAATTGCAGTATTGAGTTCTTGAATGAAACGTACTTGAGATTAAGATTTGAAAAGTCTAAAAGTAGTTGGAAGGTGAATCTTGTTTACTTTGCCCGTGAAGGAATGGCTGGCAAGCAATTTAATTGGGAAAGTTATCAACTTTGAATTCAACTGAGAAGATTAAAGTTGTTTTTATTTTTGTTATTGTTTTCTATAGGGTTAGTGGACAGGCGTTTTAAGTTAGTTTTTTTATATTATATTTTATGACACATTTAAACGCATATGAATTTTTTTCAAAATAATAAATATAAAAACAAATAAAGAACAAAAAAATAAAAAAAAATACAATCATACACCAAAGTACTTAGTGGTTAAGTGAGAAATTAAAAACTGCATCTTTATTAATAAATTTACATGAATTAAATAAAATTAAAGGAACACGTATACTTTAATTTTATATTTATAATATATTTTTTAAAATTATTTTTTAATAAATTTATTAATTCACTTAGGACACCGAAAATATGCCAGCCTTGAAAGACTTAATGCTGCTGTCAAATATTAGGATCAGACTTGCATGTTAATAATA
>JAQSVH010164075.1:0-24498 GCA_029448705.1 Adansonia digitata | reverse complement strand
AACATAAGTACAAGGTCGAATATTAATTTAACTTAAGTTTGTTGGTTATATCAAAACTAAATTCAAGGTTAACAAAACAAAAGATTATCTTTCAAGTAATTTTGAAATAAAAGATTTAGGTGATGCATCCTTTGTACTTGGAGTTGATATTTGTTGAGATAGGTTAAAAGGCATTCTTAGGTTGTCTTAAAAGGCTTATATCAACAAACTTAACATGCAAAATTATTAACTTAGTCTAGCACCCATCGCTAAATGTGATAAATTAAGTTTAAATTAAATCCTACAAATGAAAAGAAACAAAAACAGAAACAGATGTCTATAATTCATTAATACATCTACTATTGGGAGCTTAATGTACGCTCAAACTTGTACGTGACCTGATATTAGTTTTGTAGTTGTTTGAAGATTTCAAATAATCTTAAATGAAATACTAGACAACTACTAAAAAGGTCATGCATTATCGTGACTTTAGATGTAATGATTCATTTAAAGTAATGGGATTCTCAAACTCAGACTTTATGAGATGTGTTGATAGTGAAATCAACTTTTGAGTATATATTTCTACTAGCTAGTGGTGATATACAATGGAAAGTGAGAAGCAAAATCTTACTGCTTCTTCTTAATGGAAGTTGAGTTTATTACAAGCCATGGAGCAACTTCATAAACTATTTGGTTAGGAATTTTATTTTTGGGCTTAAAATTCTAGATGCCATTTCTGAGCACCTCAAGATATACTGTGCTAATTTTGAGGTTGTTTTCTTCTCAAAGAAAAATAACTGTTAAAAAAATAGAGATATTGAGTTGATTATCTTATTGTTAGGGAAAAAATAGTGTCCATTGAACACATTAGTACCAATATGATGATAGCTGACCATTAACGAAGGCATAGGCACTAATCAAGTTTCAGAAACATGTTCATTCCATGGGTTTTATTTATGTTGTATAAATGCTTGTTGATTTATGCATAATAAAAGATTATTGTCAAATTTGACATAAAAGATTTATTAATTTCTCTTGATTATATCTTATCTAAATGTGACTATTAATTTTGTAATCCAAGGTTGAAATATTATATTAAAAAATGTAAAAGACTACCATAATTCACAATTAATAGTTTTAGAGTAAAGAAAGATTAATATTAGTTGTAGCTATTTTGAGTAATCGATTGGTCAATATTTCATATGCTTATTTATCCTAGTAGAAGACTATTAGAAATATATATATGTAATGTGAACTCCATAACCACATGAATAATATATACAATGTCTCTTGCATAGCATAAAGTTTGGGAAAAAACATGGTATTGTAACTAAGTACATGTACCTTAATTAAAAATAGAAATATTAGTTATGATAAAAGACATAAAATTGATGTATTCTTATTCCACATAGCAAGTACATTCATATAAAATTACTATATACATTTTACATGAATGGGTTCATCTAATCTTGGAAAAAGGTAATTAATATTAAATTAATTCATGTCAGTTCATGATTCTTAATGGGTAAGATCGTTTGGCATCCTATAGAAAGGTGTCTTTGGTTACCCTTTTCACTTATTCAAGTTTGTGAGTTTCTCCATTATTAAAACACAAATATAGAAAAGAGTTAGGAGAGTGAAGATACAAGTTCCTAATATAAGGTATATCACATGATTGTGATATTAAAGTAATATCTATATCGGTAAGAATACACAAAACTGATCCCTCTCATAAAGTTTAGTTTCACTTTTAGTTCTGCTTATAATAATTGCTTAAAGTGTATGATTTCATTTAAACTTAGTTTATAGCATAAATTAAAGATTTGTATCCACCATTAGAAAGTTCTTACCTAATACCAACATAGCCAAAGACATACACCCCTAAGCTCTTCAAAGGCCCATCCAAAGACTACCATAATTCAAGGTTGGAATATTATATTAAAAAATGTAAAAGAATAGCATAAATTAAAGATTTGTATCCACCATTAGAAAGTTCTTACCTAATACCAACATAGCGAAAGACATACACCCCTAAGCTCTTCAAAGGCCCACCCAAAGACTACCATAATTCAAGGTTAGAATATTATATTAAAAAATGAAAAAGACTACCATAATTCACAATTAATAGTTTTAGAGTAAAGAAAGATTAATATTAGTTGTAGCTATTTTAAGTAATCCGTTGATCAATATTTCTTGTGCTTATTTATCCTAGTAGAAGATTGTTTGAAATATATATATGTAATGTGAACTTCATAACCACATGAACAGTATATACAATGTCTCTTGCATAGCATAAAGTTTGGGAAAAACATGGTACTGTAACTAAGTACATGTACCTTAATTAAAAATAGATATATTAGTTATGATAAAAGACATAAAATTGATGTATTCTTATTCCACATAGCAAGTACATTTGTAGAAAATTACTATATACAGTGTACATGAATGGGTTCATCTAATCTAGGAAAAAGGTAATTAATATTAAATTAATTCATGTTGGTTCATGATTCTTAATGGGTAAGATCATTTGGCACCTTATAGAAATGTTTCCTTGGTTACCCTTTTCACTTATTCAAGTTTATGAGTTTTCCCATTATTAAAACAAAAATATAGAAAAGAGTTAGGAGAGTGAAGATACAAGTTCCTAATATAAGGTATATCGCATGATTATGATATTAAAGTAATATCTACATCGGTGAGAATGCACAAAAATGATCCCTCTCATGAAGTTTAGTTTCACTTTTAATTCTGCTTAAAATAATTGCTTAAAGTGTATGATTTCATTTTAAACTTAGTTTATAGCATAAATTAAAGATTTGTATCCACCATTAGAAAGTTTTTACCTAATACCAACATAGCCAAAGACATTCACCCCTAAGCTCTTCAAAGGCCCACCCAAAGACTACCATAATTCAAGGTTGGAATATTATATTAAAAAATGTAAAAGAATAGCATAAATTAAAGATTTGTATCCACCATTAGAAAGTTCTTACCTAATACCAACATAGCGAAAGACATACACCCCTAAGCTCTTCAAAGGCCCACCCAAAGACTACCATAATTCAAGGTTAGAATATTATATTAAAAAATGAAAAAGACTACCATAATTCACAATTAATAGTTTTAGAGTAAGGAAAGATTAATATTAGTTTTAGCTATTTTAAGTAACCTATTGATCAATATTTCATGTGCTTATTTATCCTAGTAGAAGACTGTTAGAAATATAAATATATGTAATGTGAACTTCATAACCATATGAATAGTATATACAGTGTCTCTTACATAGCATAAAGTTTTGGAAAAAACATGGTACTGTAACTAAGTGCATGTACCTTAATTAAAAATAGATATATTAGTTATGATAAAAGACATAAAATTGATGTATTCTTATTCCACATAACAAGTATATTTGTATAAAATTACTATATACATTGTACATGAATGGGTTCATCTAATCTAGGAAAAAGGTAATTAATATTAAATTAATTCATGTTGGTTCATGATTCTTAATGGGTAAGATCATTTGGCATCCTATAGAAAAGTGTCCTTGGTTACCCTTTTCACTTATTCAAGTTTGTGAGTTTTCCTATTATTAAAACACAAATATAGAAAAAGTTAGGAGAGTGATGATACAAGTTCCTAATATAAGGTTTATCGCATGATTGTGATATTAAAGTAATATCTATATCGCTGAGAATGCACAAAAATGATCCCTCTCATGAAGTTTAGTTTCACTTTTAATTCTGCTTAAAATAATTGCTTAAAGTGTATGATTTCATATTAAACTTAATTTAGAGCACAAATTAAATATTTGTAGCTACCATTAGAAAGTTCTTACCTAATACCAACATAGCCAAAGACATACACCCCCAAGCTCTTCAAAGGCCCACCCAAAGATCCAAGAAATTGTAAAAACAAACCAAAAGAATTCACAAGTTATTGACAAGAGATAGTCGATACAAAATATGTGGATTCCAAAATATAAAATATTTTAAGTCAAACTTTGGAAAATAAATCAAACTGCTTCTACAAGCTCCAAAAACTAATAACTCCAAATTAATAAATCCAAAAACTGATGTGCATAAAGATCTAAGCCAAAACCCTCTGAATCAAATATTACCATGGTTTAAAGTATAGATCACCTATGAAAAAGCAAGAGTGCCACCTTAAAACTAATAAACTTGACAAAATTTTTTTTGACCAAACAAGACTTTAAAAATACCAAATGATATCAACCTAAACAATTACCCAAGAAAACACCAAATTAGCCAAACTAATATAGAAATCATCTTTTTCTTTAAAACAATTATGGAACATGAGAAAATCATATGAAGCAAAAGTAGAAATCAAGCCACACTTCCAAAAATATATCTAAAGAACAAACTTCAGTGAACTAAAAATGTGAAATAGCATAAAAATTTCCCAAATTGGCTAAAAAACTCACTAAAGTGAGAAAAACTAGTTACACACTTCAAACTAAATTCTTTTTCTTTTTCAGGAGTTATTAATCTATCCATTATTTGTTTGTCATCATAATTAGCTAAAAGGCCCAACATTTTCCTAATTTGCTAGCTTTTTCAACCACATGTCTGATAGTTTTGGCTATGTTTCTAGTCATTGTTTGATAAAGACTGTTTTGCAAAGTTTTGGAATTTGATTTTTCCTTTTTTTTCCTTTTTCTTTTAGTTATTTTCTTTTTCCACCTAGATTTCTTAAAAATTTTTCCTAGAGCTTTCTCAATATCTTCTAGGCATTTGAATTTACTTAGGCCATTTTTAAAGGGGCAAACTTACATCTAAATTTTTTTATAGAGGCCTAAAAGAAAAGTTCATTAACTTGGCCAGAAACCATGCACCATTTGGGTTATTAATTAGGGCCAGCAAGCCTAAAAATACTTATGACTTTTATAAGTTGATGGACTGCATCGAGTTGTTGACATAAGGTACTAAAATAGCTTCAATTCTCTTTAATTAAAAAACAAGTTCATTAGCAAGTATCTCGAGACATTTAGTTTTATAATATCATTAGAAAAGTTGCTATAATTTGTATTTTCCATGGACATCTAACCTCCCTTGAAATTAGCCATCATTTTAGTAGCCTTAGTCTCATGCTTAATGTAGTCACCAAATTTTACTACCAAAGCCTTCAAATGTAGAAGAATTATATCTTGGCCTTCAAAAGATAATTGGTTTTTATCTAAGCCTTGAAAGACAGAAAATATAAAGGTTATATAACCTATCCTTGTTGTAATGTGCTGAGTGAAAACCTGACACGTCAAACTTGGACGAGCAATTTTCTTTCCTCCTGTTGGGACTAAGTTGTTGGAGTGAGTCGCACATTGACTTAACCTTAAAATGGCCATTATAAAATGGCCAATTCGCTTGGTGTCATTATCATTCTATTTGGGATAGGTGAAATTGGTTACTACTAATGTTCATTTTTCAAAGGTCACGAAACCTTAAAAGTGGACTTCATGGTTTATGTTACAACAAGAAATCATGTGGAAAAGGTTTGGCATTTAGTTATATGCGAAAATAGATAAACATCCCACAAAATCTATAAATGGATATCTATTAAATACGTGTTAACCTAAATTCAATTAAGTTAGTTTTAATTTTCTAGTATTTAATTTTAATTCCTATGTTTCAAATTTATTTACTGATAATATTATTATTATAATTGCGAGTACATATTTAATTTTGAAAATCAAAATATTTTTCGTGCCCTTGTGAAAACTAGAGAAACATGGAAGTTATATTTTTTAGGAAAACTAAGGAAAAAAATTTAATTTACTTTAAAATAATCAACGAAACCCCTTCAACATGTTGGAAGAAATCTATGAACTATTTTAATTTGTGAATATCACCTCAGTTTTATGGAAAATATGCAAAAAATAAATTAACAAAAATCAAAGACTCTATTTACCTCTAAAGTGAAAAGAACCTCAAACTTAACTTTTATGAAAAGTGCAAAAACTAATTATAAATGACTCATTTTTAATGCAACATGCCTAAAGAGGAAAATAAGACCTATGACCTTGTTTGACGGAAAATGCAAAACAAATCTTAAAGGCATTAATTTCTAATACAAAGTTACCTAAATGACCTTACCTATCTTGATGTGAAAGCGCTAATAGGCTCCTAAAAACTATGTGCTAATGTAAAATGACTAAAATATACACTAGAGGACTCCTTCGATGTGAAAATGCCATGTCACCCTAAAAGACTTGGTTTTTATAGAAATTACTAAAATGACCTCCTAAAGGGCATGTTTGACCTGTTAATGTGACATGATCCTAAAGGACTTAATTTTTATAGAGATTATGAAAATGAACATAGGTTGTCTTAAATGACATATATGACCTTATGCTAACTATTAAACTTGGGAAAATTACTATATGGGCCCTAATGTTTGGCCAAATTAGGAAATAATCCAAAACACATAAAATAAATTATGAAAAATTTCTAACTAATTTCTAAAGTTCAACAATATCAAAAAAATGATCCAAAATGCATAAAAATAATTTATGAAAATTTTGCAAAATAGTCCCTTAACATTCAACCAAGCATGAAATGGCCTAAAAAATTTGGAAAACTGCATAATGCCCCTGTTAATTGGCCATTTACAAAAATGCTTCCAAATCCATAAGAAAAATTATGGAAGATTAGAAATTGACCCTTAAAATTTTGACAAACATTAAAAATGATTCTAAATGTATATGAAAAATTAGGGAAAATTATAAATTAGCCTCTAATGATTTGGCCAACACTAAAAATGACCTCAAATGCATATGAAAAATTAGAAAAAATTATAAAATGATCCTTTATTCAACCAAATAAATTTCACCCCAAAAATTTACTTTCATGCTAAAATCCATATCATGCATATCCTTATACATATATTTTAGGCTACCAAATGAAATTATAGGAACTTAATGTTGGTGTATACCTTTGAACCAATCAGTTTGGGACATGGGATACATAGTGAATTAACTGCATATACATTACTATGTAAATTAACAAAAGGTTTTCTTTCATGTTAGTGGCATGACTGACTATCATGAAAGCATTAATTGGATAAAGCCTATGGAACTTAAAGGTCTAGCAAAGGAATTGCAATTTGTTAAAATTATGAGATTTTTATGCGTTAAAGCCTAGTTCCTTGAAATGTTCTTAGTCATTATATTATCAAGATGGGGCATTGGCAATACTCAAAGACTAACTCATGTTAAGCCTTCTTCCATAGAAAGTAAGCAATCAATCTTATAAGTTGAAGTATGTGCTACTTAGGATGGCATAAGGTGCTTTGTCAAGCTTAAATGCCTGTGAGAATAGTTTTAATAGGTCTCTGTGAAGCTCCTGCTCTAATAATAGGCCATTGGGCAAGAAGGGCTTCGTCTCTTATAACATAAAACCTATATTCAATGAAAGAGGCTTTAACTCCCTTGTGCATCTTTAGCCACTTCCTATAAAGAAAGCATAATTCAATCTAAAAAGCCAACTAGCTGCCTAAAAGCTTGCTATTTTGTATTAGTCACTGAAGCATCTATGGAATATGTTGTGATATGCTAGTCATGTATATTAGTCCTTAGACTTATGGTATCAGTCATCTCTTATAAGAGTGTTGTACTTAGATATCATCATAAACTGGTCTACAATAGATGGATGCATATGGTAAAGTGGTTTTGGGTGTGGCATGAATCATATGGTAAATAAATTATTGATCCATAGAGGATTTACCACTCCTAGTTGCAATTAGAGACATATCCCGAATGATTTTAACTATGGTTAGTTGAATTAAAATCTCTGATAGAGCATAGAGAATTATGAGGAATCACTACTTGTAGATTCATGATCATTAATCAAAAGTTGTAAGATGCAAAAAGGATTGAAGCATTAATAGACATTGAACCATGCTTATGCTCAATCTAGGATATATGGTGAAAGGATCAAACTACACTAATAGGTTAGTTATTAAAACATTTTAATGAGGTCACATTGACCCTTCAACATTTTTTAGTTATGATGGGTTGCTAGATCTCACTTTTGATCTATGGATATAATTTGTTTTGTTTACTGCCAACATGTTAGGAACCTAATGGGTCGTACACAATAAGATAGATTTGTTGGATTAAATCCAAAATTTAATTAAGTATGACAACTAAATAAAAGGTAATTTAAATGAAGGAATTAATTGAATATTTCAATTAAGATTTATTTGAGACAAAAAATTAAATTTGTTTTATTAAAATAATGCCTAAATTAAGACATGTTATATCAAGGTGGATAAGCACTAATCTTAGTTGAAATAGGATTTCACCCATAATAGGGATTTAATTATGAATTAAAATTTCTATCTCATTACTTGGTCTTTTATCCATTTGGATATTGTTTAATGTTAATTATTTGATAATTAAGATTAAATGAGATTAAAATTAATTAGAATAGTTTTAACAAACTGATGATTTTATAGAGATAAAATCCATAGCGATGTGTATACTACCAAATTAAGTTTCAAATTTATTTATCTAATTTTATAATTATTGGATAATAATATTTAAACAAATAAGAAGTTTAAATTATAGAATTAAACTCATGAAAACACAATTTGATGCAATCACTCTTATTGCACCTAAAGTCTAGTTTATGGTCCAAGATTTCTAGGCCAAAACCCATGGCCCACATAGAGAGGGAATGTTGGCTAAGGCATTGTTGCAACATGGCCCTGACGTGAATCTTGACTAGCTGGACTTAAAATGGCAAATGTATCCATGGTTTCTATATAAAATTATGTCCTTTTACTTCTAGGGGCTTATATCATGATTATTATGCTTTATTTTTTGTACCTAGGGACTGAGTTGTCGAGATGAATTGCTCACTCAACTTCTCTAAATAGTCGTTACGAACAACCATTTTTTTTGGAGTCTCCACTAGTCTATTTTGGCTAGGTGAGATTGGACACCTACCAGAGTTTATATTTTAAGGATTATGAAACCCATAAAAGCAAACTCTAAGGTCTGTGCTCATATCAGAGATCGCTTGAAAGGGTCCAGGAGTCTATTATAATCACAAGTAAAGATCGACTTGCTTATGATGCCCGACAATTGATACCTTATTAATCATGTGTTAAAATAAATTTGATTTTTATTCTGTTTCAATATTCAATATTTAATTTTAGATTCTCAAAATATTTTATTAAACAAATTTAGTATTCCAAGGAAAGTAAGATTTTATGACATTTAGAAATCACAAAATTGTTCATACCCTCCCGAAGAATCAAGTGGACACAAATTCTCTATCGTATTCAGCTAGAGAACCATGCAAAATACGAGAGGATTTATTTTTTAAAATATAAAAATCCCAACTTCCTATTTGAAAAGGGTATCTTGCTATTAAAATAATCCGTAAAATTTTTCACATATTCTGGTAGGAATCCTATGTATTAATTTAATTAGGAGACACTGCCTTATTTATAAAAATAATTTTATTACTCGAAATAAGACTTTATGCCCTAGAAATGACCTGATATGATGAACCTACTCTTAATGTGTACTTTTAACATGAAAGTATCTTAGTAATCACATAAGACTTGGTTCTAACGTAAGATTACCGAAATACCTTTAGGGTATGGCTTTGACATAAAAGTATCTCGATAACCCTAGATGACATGAAAATGATTATAGAAGGTTGAACCTATCCTAAATATTCAGCTTTAGTGTAAAAGCATCCCGATGAGAAAAATTACCAAAATGCCCCTAAGGTATACCTTCGACGTGAAAGTATCCAGTAACCCTAATAGACCTTAAAATGACCTTAGAATGCTAAACTAATCCTAAAAATTCACCTTTAGCATAAAAACATCTGGATAAGAAATTACCAAAATGCTTATAGGATATACCTTCGACATAAAAGTATCCCGGTAACCCTAATGGACCTTAAAATGACCTTGGAAGGCTAAACCAATCCTAAATATTCACCTTTGGCGTAAAAGCATTGCGTTGAGAAAAATTACCAAAATGCCCATAGGGTATACCTCCAACGTGTAAGTATCAACCTTAAAATGACCTTGAAGGTTAAAATAATCTTAAAAATTCACCTTTAGCATAAAAAGCATCCCAGTGAAAAAATCATCAAAATGCCCTTAAGGTATATCTTCAACATGAAAGTATCTTGGTAACCCTAACGAGCACTAAAATGGTGAGAACTGGATGAACCTATCCTAAATATGCACCTTTGGCATAAAAGCATCCTGGTTACTATTTACGACTCAGTTTTAGGAAAATTACCAAAATGCTCCTAAGGTACACCTTCGACGTGAAAGTATCCCAGTACACTAATGGACACTAAAATGATGAAAAGTAGATGAATTTAGTCTAAATGAAAAGCTAAAATTTTAAGTTTGACTTAAAATACAAATTTTGCAATCAAGCTCTTAAATTTTTTAAAATTACATTTCATATCCTTCGAAAGATCAAACAAATACGAAAAGTTTTAAAAATTTCTATATCCCTTCAGAAGGTCGTAGAAATAATAGAAATCTTTAAAATTGGTAAGATGTCCATTTTGCCCCCTAAATATGAAAATTTGCTAAGTAGTCCTGAAGCATTATAAAATTTTCATTTCAGTGCCTATATAATAAAATAACCTAAAAAAATCACAAAAATCACATGCAAACATATATGAAAAATACAGAATGATACCAACAAAGATTCAGCCAAACACTTTGGTCTTAAAAAATTATATTTCTAGAATTTACAAAATAAACCCTGAACTTTATAAAATTATATTTTGACCCTTATATAATAAAATATCACAAAACATCACAATAAATCATCAAACCAGCAAAGAATCACCAAAAAAATGTGGCAAAAATGTGTACAAAGGTTTGGCCAAACACTTTTAGCCATAAAGCATAATTTTTCATTTTTTGCAACTTAGTCCCTAAACTTCCTAAAATTGCAAAATGGCCCCCTAAACTGTTAAAAATGCCTAAATCATGTTTGGAAGCACACAAAATCAATTTCAGATAGCCATGAAGCTCTCGGCCAAGCAAGAATGGTTCTTAAAAAGAATTCACTATTTTACAGTTTAGTCCCTATGTTTACTAATATTGCAAAATGGCCAAAAAATAGAAAAAACATAAAATTATCACAAAAAATAATCACAAAATCATCATAAAAAATTCCAATCAGATTTATCCAAAGTGGAAATCATGAAATATATGCATACATTGATATAAGAAAGCATGAAAACAAGCTTTTTAATAAAAGCTTAATAAACAACTTAATAAAAGTAAAATCATAAAATAAACGCACTAATATACTAATCAACATACTAATCATCAAAAAGACATTAAAAAGTAATTAAAAGTCAACATAAATACAACAAAACCAAAATCATAACAACAAGAATAATATTCTATGTAAAAACATTAATAAATAAAAAATTTAAAAAATTACAACAAATTATAACAAATACAAAAGATTTCTATGTCACTCATGTTTAGCCTTTCAACATGGATGAAAATCATGAGCCATATCATGATTGACTCCCAAAAATGAAGAATCAAGAGTAAAAATTAACCAAAAATAAAAAATTTGTTACAAAAAACCTAATTTGAAAGCTTAGGAAACATAAGAAAATTTAAGTAATTTAATTGATTTTAAGGTTTTTGGCTTATGAGAAGCCATTAAGTTTCCATGAAAGCTTTCTCTCTTTTCTTTTTTAGAGGGAGGATTGTCCAAATGATGAAGAAGAACTCCTTAGCCGTTGGCCTCCCCCCATTCATCCAAATTCTTTTTTTCTTTTGTTTTATATTAATTTGATTTGATGTTATTTGATTTTGATTTGATGTAAATAAACTGCTTCTGTCATTTAATGATTTGTGTCATCAATGACATCATCCATTTCTAGAGATTTTGTGAGATGTTTTTAATATTTGTAAAATTATGCCCTAAAAATTAATTAGAAATACTAAATTGTAAAAATTAAAAATTAAGTGTTTGAAATAAAATTTAATATAATTAATTTAATTTAATCTAATAATAATAATTTTTTTTAATTTACAGAAAAATATTAAAAGTGACAAACTCGTGTAATTTTACGAAAAAACCTTTACCGAGAAAAATTGTTTTATGTAAAAAAATGAAAAACTTATAAAATAATTTAAAATTTTCAAAACAATTTAATATGATTTAAACAATAATATTTTCAGAATTTTAAAATTATAAACTTAAAAAAATCTTATCGAAAAAATTACAAGTAGAAAACTTTATTTCTCGATAATAGAGAAAATTCTAAAACTTATAAAATAAATTAAATTTTTTAAAATTGATTTAATATAGATTGAATAATAATATTTGAAGAATTTCAAAAATTATAAAGTAAGATTCCCAGAAACTTAAGAGGTAAAATAAACTTCATATTTTGAAAATAGAGGAATTTCAAAAGAAAAATACAAAACTGATAAAAATAAAAGGACTTTTCCTAAACTGATTTAATATGAATTAAATAATAATATTTGAAACATTTTTTTAAATTATAGACTAAAAAAAATCTTCTAAAAAAAATTTAGAGAGTAGAAAACTCCGAATTTTAGAAACGAGAAGAAAATGTAAAATTCATACAAAATAAATGAATTTTAAAAAAATGATTTAATGGTAGTAGAATGTGAGTATTTAAATAATTTTAAAATTACACCATAAATTTTATAGATAATAGAAAGTTCATATTCTAGAACCGTGAAATTTTTAAAAATATACATTAAGAATTATATAAAATTAATTAAATAAATATATGATTCAAAATATTAATTTATAAAATGATAAAGAAGAAAATCCAAAATTTAAAATTTGAAATAATTTTATCTAAAAAATTTCACGAGTACAATACTCGCGATACTATGAAAAAAATTCAAAATTAATTAAAAAAAATGAACAACTTGACACCTTATGGTATAAAATGCCAACATGAATTTTTTCACTGAGTATTTCTAATTTTTTGAAGTGCATATCAGCATAAATACCACATAAGTATTGGTAAAAATATATGAAGGTCAATTTCTCAAATTTAACAAAAAATTCTCAAAAAATTTCTAAAATGGAAAATTTGACTATGATGTCATTCGCAAAAGTAGACTTTTAGAATTTTGGCAAGAAAATATTAAAAATAATTTTTACTTAAATATTCATCCTATATATCTAAAATAAGAGATCAAAATATGACTTTTTTTTGTCTCGAACTTACAGTTATTTAAATTATGGCCAAAAAGGTCTTAAAAATTCTTGTTTATCTAAAAAAGATCATTGTCAATGAGGATGGCCAATAAGTTCTCGATCTAGAATATTCAAGATTATTAGAAAAGAGATCTGGATGAAATTAGGTGTCTGTACTTGCCCTCTTTGACCGTTGCTAACAATCAGGAATAGGGCAAAGACCAAATAAACATAATTTCGTTCGGGTTGTTAACTTTTGAAAAATAAACTAAACTAAAAATGAAAATAAATACGAACTAGCCCTAAGGAGAAATCTTAAATTAAACGGTGACTAGGGCGAGACCTAAGTCACAAATAGCTTAGTGAGACAAAACTATGCTGGTTAATTTACAAAAAGGAGCTGATTGGGATAAAACCTTACTAGTCAATAGAGGTAAGGGGTTGATCGAGGCAAAACCTATAAGTTAACAAAGATATGGTTGACTTAGACAAAATCTATAGAGTCAACAAAAATAAAAGGTTAATCAGGACAAAACCAACAAGTCAGTAAATGAATAGAGTTGACCAAGATAAAACCTATAAGTTAACAAATGAAAAAGGTTAACTAGGGTAAAACCGATAAGTCACCCAAGGTAAGCGTTGACTGGGATGAAACCTACAAGTTAATAAATAAAAAGAGTTAACCGGGATGAAACTTACAAGTTAATAGGGAGAAAAAGTTGACTAGGACAAAGCCAACAAGTCAAGAGAGAGAAAAGGTTGACTAAAACAATAAGTCAAGAAGGATAAAAAGATTGACCAGGATAAAGTTGACAAGTCAACAGGGATAAAAGGGTTAACTGGGACAAAGCCTACAAGTCAACAAGGAAAAAAGGTTGACTAGACAAAGCCGATAAGTTAACAGGGAAAAAATGGTTGACTGAGGCAAAGTCGACAAGTTAACAGGGATAAAAGGGTTAACTGGGACAAAGCCTACAAGTCAACAGGGAGAAAAGGTTGACTAAGACAAAGCCAACAAGTCAACAGAGATAAAAGGGTTGACTGGGATAAAGCCTACAAGTCAATAGGGAGAAAAGTTGACTGAGACAAAGCCAACAAGTCAACAGGGATAAAAAGTTAACTGGGATAAAACCAATAAGTTAACAGGAAAAAAGGGTTGATCGGGATAAAGCTGACAAGTCAATAGGAGAAAATGTTGACTAGGAAAAAGTTAACAAGTCAACAGGAAGAAAAAGATTAATTGGGACAAAGCCAACAAGTCAATAAAGAAAAAAAGATTGATTGGGATAAAGCCGACAAAGTCAACAAATGAAAAGGATTTGGGATAACATTTGATGTTTGATCAATTTGAAAAAATGAAAGACTTACCCTTCAATTTTGAGGCAATAAGCGATATTGTTGCTCTCCTTCTGCATCACACTTACCTTTTTTTTGTAAATTATTAGATGCAAAGGCATGCATGGTGCATATGATGACTTGACTATATTAAGGGAATTTTTTAATCTATTTTCAGAGATATCTTTTTCTTTTGAAAGCATGCTTTTACTTGGAATTGAAGTCATTTTCAGAAAATGTTGTAAACAATTTTGTATTTTTCCTTAGGTAAGAGAGTCAGCATGAACCTTAACTTGAAGGTGTCTTCATAAGATGTTATGGATATTTCCCATCTTTTGTCAAAAGAAGCCCACAACTGAACTTAAAGTTGAAGACTTCTTCTTGTACTTAGAGTTGAAGGTTTAAATTATTAATTGGTTATCACATGTTTGTCCCATGAAATCCTTCTTCTAATCTTTATTTAAGGATCTAGAAATTATTCAATTTTGCCTAAAAGGTCATCAAATATCATATTAATGTTTCAATAATACAACCTTATCAATTAGATAAATATATGCTCGATTCATGTTTACAAACTTCTATTGAAATCATGAAAAATATCATGACTTATCAAAATTCCAAGATTTGCAAAATGAGATCACTTTATCTTTAACTTGAGGCAAAAGTTTACTTGATCAAAATCTATGAAAATTCCAATACTATTTTAACCATGGATTTACCAATATCAAGGAGAATGAAATGCTATCTTTTTCATGATGTTTAAATTTTCTTATGATTGATCATCACTATTTGGGACCTTTCTGAATGAGATGAAAAAAATGAATTTAAAAGGACAAAAAAGGTGGCACTAGCAAAAATTTATCTTGAAGAAATTGATATGACAAAGTCGAGGTTTACCAAGACCAAATTTAGATGGGTGTTTATTTAAAGAATTCCTTGAAGGACAAATAATCAAGTTATAACATCCTTTTAATCTTCAAATACAATAGACTGACAGGTGTTAAACTAATGCTAGTAAACACCAAAACTCAAAGGATTGATCTTGGTAAGCATCAATTCTCAAGGTTAGGTACAAAGTTTTAAAAGGTTATTTGGAAAAGAATCAATGTCAGGGCATTTGACTCAACTTTTTATTGAGGTCATGAAATTTTCAAAGGTTTGGGTTCATTTCTAAATCAGAATGGTAGGTTCTCTTTGATTAGTGACTATCTTTGTTGATTTAGGAGCAATTCTTAAGCCTTTAAACCTGCCCCATCATATTATTAAAGACTCAAAAATCATTCAAAAAGATGAAATTTTAAAAAGCTTCCTAGAAATAGCCTAACAGCCTAGATAGCTATGTCTGATCAAAATGGACTTTGTTAAGTACATAATGTAGGTCACGATTCAGAGCTTAAAGAGAAAAGGATAGATAGGCCCAAATAGGGTGTTTAAGGGTAATTGAATCAAGGATCAGTTTTTTTTTAAAAAGAGTTGATTTCGGCATGTCTTTCAAGATGAACAAATCTTTTTTCTTAAACAACTTTTATTTTCTTCATTTTTTTTATTTCTTATTTTTTTCTTTCTTCAAAACTTTCATCGTTCTTTATTTTAAAAGAACTTGAAATTTTCTTCATTCTGCATTCGAAATATTTGAACTTGAGATTCAAACTTTTTTTTCTTTAAAATTTACTTCATGACATCTGATTTGTTCTTCTCGTAACCTTATAATGGAATTTGCCCTTTTTAATCTTGAAACTTTGCTTCACTTACCCCTCAATGTGGAGGGTGATCCTTGATTAGGGTTTAGAGAAAGAAAATAAATTATCAAGCTCAAAGGGGGTTGCAAAAGGAATCATTTTCTATATTTAAGAAAAAATAAAGAAAGAAGGCCATTTTTCATTTCAAATATAGCCATTTGAAATGGTCAAACATTTCTTTTAGAAAAAAGGTTATTTTTTTCAAAATCATTTTAAATACTTCATATCATGATACTGCACTTAATAAAGGCTTAAGATATGCCTTTCAATATGATTTACTTCATAGCCACCAACGACTGGTTGAGCCTTTAAGAAAGAAAATCAGATTAGCTTGAAAAAGACCTTGAATCTCATATCTTTTGTATCAAACATTGGTTTAAAAAGGTTTCGTTTAAAAGGGAAATATGATTTCGGGTATGTTCACTCACATTCTTCCTGAAATGAGGATTTGGAAGAGTGTCATGAAAATTATGCCAAAAGATTACTAAAATAAAGGAAGTCTTAAAACTACTATCATTATTTTAACAAATGTCAAACTATTGTCGCAATGTACCTTGGGGTAGATCTTTAAAGATTTATGGGTGCATACAACTTAAAATATTTTTTTGACCTGGAAATGTTTTCTTGACTGACACTTTTCTTTCACAATGTGACAAGAATAAGAATATGCAGATTCTTGACTTGTGATGCAGTGAATGAGACCATAAGATGAATCGTTGATATCGTATAACCATCACAAAATGGCCAACGCATGGAGTTACCACCAACCATTTTAGGCTAGGCATGACTGGATGCCTATTAAAACCTATGTTTTGAGTTACGAAACTCAAAAATCGATCTTATGCTCTACGTAGTCCAAAGATTCACCGTTTAGGTTTAGGAGTTGTTTACGCATGATGAGATATGAACCTTTTTGTGACACCCAAAATTGGCACTTACTACCTATGTCTCATCTTGGTTTTCATTCTTTTGATCTTAGCCCATCACTATTTTGATATAACCCTCTTTTAATGGATGAATCTTATAGAAATACAAATCCAAGTTTTGATGAAAAAGATTTAATCTTACATATCTCGGAGAGATAGGGAATATAGAAATTTTCAATAAAATAACCTTTGGATTTTACTTTGAAACTAGAATATTCCACTTTGGGCACTAGAGAGACACCCGCATGAAACATTACCTTTAATTTTATTTGAAATGATTTGAAAACATGAATGCAAATAATCATCACAAAGAAATCATGTTAGTAAGGCAACAAATGAAGTAACATAACATGGATCATTCAATGCAATGATAAGAAAAATGAATGGACTATTAAAATTTATCTCGTAATTAGCATCAATTATTAGGAATAACCAAACCAATAATTTTTGAGGTGCATTTAGTTTTTTGGTTGAATGAAATTTGTTTGACATATTCATGGAAGTCCAGGAAGGAGGAAAAAAATTAATTGTAGTTGAACGATAGGGTTGGAGTATCTCTTCAGAAAGGTAAGGTTGGAGTATCCCCATAGATGACAAATAATTTTGACAAAGAAGGATTTTTAAATCTTGACAATTTTGAAAAGCGGGATTGGAGTATCCCCTCAGAAGATCAGGGTTAGAGTATCCCTGTGGATGATAGATCATTTTGGCAAAAAAAGATTTTTCACTCTTGACAATTTTGAAAAGTAGGTTTAGAGTATCCCCTCGAAAGGTCATGGTTGAAGTATCCCCAAAAGTGACACGTCTGACACTTTTTAGAGAAGTCAAGTTGCAAAACTTAAGCTGACAAAACTTTATGATTTAGGAAATGTGTGAGCATTTTGATAACTTTTGGCAAAAGAAATTATTGTGAATGAGGATGGTAAAGATGTAAAATATGTTTGGGCCTTGATACAAGCCTATAGGAGGTCAAAGCATGTTCTTGAGTCTGATCAGGGTGATATGGAGACATTCGAATGTCTCAAGACAAAATTCAGAAAAATAACTTAATTTTGACGATAACCAAAAATAAGGGATAGCATTGCACTATCCTGCTTCCCAAATTTATTCCAAATTGGTTTAAAGGCTTTAGAGGGTGGACTAGATACTGTTAAAAATTTAACTCGATGAGGTTTAACCTAAAAATATTTCTAATATCCCAAAAGGTCACTTTCGAGGGGAATAAATTTTCAAGTTTGGATTAATTTCGTCGCTGGCAGAGCATACAAGGGATAAGGTGTATCAAAATTTGAAAAATCATTTCGAACTCATTTGGTATCGAAAAATTACTAATAATACCTTTCCAAAAATGGAATTTCATGAACGTTTTATGAAAAATGCTGGATGGATTTGGAAAAACCATTTCGTGGGCCTACAGGGCCCAAACAGAATGCACTTTGTTTATTCTAAGGATTCTGGATAATTTAGGTTTGAAAAATCATAACACTTTCATCCAGATCGATCCGGGGATGAACAAGAGCTTGTTTTAAAGGTATTTTAACACATTTCAAAAAAAAATATTATAAAATTCATAAAAAATAGTTTACGATTTTAAAGTGATTTTTTCAATTTGTAATAGTGTTACTGCCAGTAGGGGACAAAGTAAAGCAGATGATATTTCTTATTTTCTTTATGTTTACGAGTCCAAACTCAGGTCATTGACATTCGAACATCCATGACTAAAGAGAAAGAGTGGCATGAGTGTCACGAACTCATTTGCACAGCCTTGGAGTATTTTGGGACGATGAGATAGCCCGTTGATCATACCACTCAAGGTTTTGACTCAAAAATAAGGCACCAACATTTTGAGAACAAGTGTAAGACCATTTTCATTGCAAAATCAAAAGATTTAAGCTCGTTTACCTAGGATTCCAGACCTGAAAGACTTAATTTTCCCCAAGATATTTTGCTAACTTTAAGGAAAAAGCTAAGTTCATGCTAATCCTTATTGGTTAAGGTTAACATGCGTGGCTTGAGGAGGTTTTGAAAATCAATTTTTGATAGCCATAAACATGCATTTAGACAAGGAGAAGATAATGAACATATAAGGGGATGGCACAAAACATAAATGGGGATGCAAACTTTACTAATAGTCTTGACAAAGAAAGTGTTATGAAAGCTAAAAATAATAATGATTTATGACAAGATGCAAGCTAATGTATCAGTATATTTGAAATATGTTAGGCTAATGATTGATACATGGATTAATCATAACAGGATACATAGATATGGCATAAAATGCATAAGCAAGAGCTATCAAAATAATGAGGATGAAATGAGGCATTTTGTACATCAAAGGGGCATTAAGGTATCCAAATCCTAAACTAGCATAACCAAAGGCCACAATAATGCATGAGAATCCTAAGAGGGTGATGGAAACATGGAGAGCTCACTAAAATGATGAAGATGCTAAAAAACAGAAAATGAAAATGATAAAGTAAGAAGTTTTACCAACAAAACTTGAATTTTTGGCCAAATAATTGGAGTAGTAGAGATAGCTTAAATGTCCCTATTTTCCTTGTTGTTAATAAGCAAGAAAAAGAGAGAAACAATAAGGTTTTGGTTTTGGTATGGATGAGGGTGATTTTTAGAATATGTAATAGTTGGGAATAAGTGTTTTAGGACTATTTTTGAGTGGTGGGAGAAGAGCTACAAGATTCTAGTTTCTTGGTGTAAGAATGTGTTTTGGAAGTTAAAAATGAGCTGGAATCTATCCTTTTTTAGCTGAGATATAAGTGGTTTATTTATGCCAGTATTTTGGAGCCAATTTAGAGGTATTTTTGATCATTTCTCAATGGGGATAAAGTGATGTCTGCTTGGTGGCTGCAGAGTGGCTGTAGGGAGCAACTTGTTGCCAATGTGATGAACATAGGGTGGTTATAGGGAGCAACTTGCTGCCAACGTGATGGACATAAGGTGGTTGGTTTAAATGCTAAAATGATTTTCCAGCAAATAGGGTGGCTGATGGTGATCTTAGTCAACAAACTAGAGGGGAGTAGGCTGATCATGTAACATTAACCTTTTTTATCTAATTTAGACTTCAAAAAAAATGTTTTGATTAATTCAAGAGTCTAAATTCATAATTTGATATGGGTTTTAATCTTTTTTATGCAAAGAAACGAGTTAAAATCGAGTTTTTGATCAATGATGGATGAGTAAAAAATGCTCGAACTGTGGAAAATTAGCCTGATTGCTAAAAACAATTAGCTCAAACAAAATAAAGTGTCTACAGCTACCCCTTTTTTATCGTTGCTAAGAATCAGGAACGTGGCAAAGATAAAAGACACTATTTTATTCAGGGTGGAATGACACTCCCTAGAACACTTGTAGAGGAATAAATTGTAATTAACTTCACTGTGATCAGTGCAGTGTATTAGTAGCGATCCTGATAGAGGTTTAAGTGAATTTTGTAGGGTTTGCCTCTCTACTAGGGTGTTAGGTTTTCTAAGGTTTGCCCCCTTAGGTAGGTATAGAGTAACATGGATTTTTGATATGGGTGCCACCAGCTTGTGCAGGCTTTGACTTAAACATGGATGCCACTAGCTCATGTGGGCTTTGATTCGAGTGTCGCCAGCTTGTGCGGGCTTTGACTTAGACTTGGGTGCCACCAGCTTGTGTGGACTTTGACTCAGACTTTGGTGCTACCAGCTTGTGTGGGCTTTGAAAAAGTGCCACTGACTTGAGGGCTTTTGGAAAAAGTGCCACTAACTTGTAGGTTTGAAAAAGTGCCACTGACTTATGGGCTTTGAGAAATGTGCCACTAACTTATGGACTTTACAAATGTGCCACTAACTTATGGGCTTTAAAAAGATGCCATTGACTTATAGGCTTTGAAAAGGGTTCCATTGACTTGTGGGCTTTAAAAAAGAGCCATTATCTTATGGGCTTTGAAGAAGTGCCACTGACTTGTAGGCCCTAAAAATGTGCCACTAATTTATGGGTTTTAAATAGGTTCCACTGACTTGTGGGCTTTGAAAAGATGCCACTGACTTGTGGGCTTTGAAGAGATGCCATGACTTATGGGCTTTAAAAATGGTGCCACTGACTTGCTTTGAAAAGAGTGCCACAACTTGTGGGCTTTGAAAAGGTACCACTGACTTGTGGGCTTGATAAGGGTATAGTTGGCATCAAGTTGTTTGCAGACAAGTTTGTTGCCACTAGCTCGTATAGGCTTAAAAAGGTTTTTTGATAGGTGCCTCCTGAATAATGCTTGGTTTACGAAGCTTAGAGTTCTTACTAGGGACTCCTTGAAGGTTTGGTGAACTTGGCCTGAAGTAACATTACAAAAATCATGATGCGTGGTGGTAATATGAATGCATGATATGGAATGCTATCATGATTGCATGATGTGAAGTCTAATATGGGAGATAGTCATAGTTATTTTTGTACGTCATTTAGACTCTTATAGGGATGGCGATTCATCTTTGTTGCAACTATGGATGGGAATTTTCCTAATCCCGTGAGGTATTGTAAGTTATCCTTGCTTCATTGGGGATACAACAAACAAATCTATTTTCAAGAATTTGAATTATTGAATTTCTTGATTTGAAAGGTTCAATCATTTTTCTGACAATTAGAAGGCATTGTCAACAATTTAGAGATTGTTTGGCTGATTTGGTTGATTTCTTTGGTTTTGATAGGATTCGGATAGAATGCATGGGTCGATTTTTGGTTAGCTTAAAATGTTTTTTTTCTTAAGAGGTGGCTTGTGAAAGCAAGAAATGGTTGCTGTATGGTTATGCTGAGAGGGTGTTTGGATGTGAAAAGTGCATAATCTTGATGATTAGGGAGTGAGCAGAGTTCCCTGTGCTTTTCTCTTCCTTTCAATGTAATATCGAGATGTCCTAATGCATATTTTAGTAGATTATCAAACATTATCAACTAAGTGACAAGTGCAATTATGAATTACAGAGGGTTGAAAGAAATGGGGCAATATTTATTCATGACAACAAAAAGACATAACTCGGTATACTATGTAACAAACAAGTGATTTGGTGGCAAGAAGTATGATCTTTTAGGAGAAAAATGCCTCTGATAATCATGACATGGATGTTCCTTAGGTGCTTTCCAGGATCTTTCTCGAACAATATATGTGACTAGTATGAGCTAATCTTCGAACAATCTCTAGGATTGCTTTGCATTGTCCCGTAGGGACTCTCAGTTTATGCCCCATCAAAATTGATATTTTCAAGTCACCCTTGCGAGTTTTCAACTGTAGTTAGGTTGGCTGCCCAGATGCCCTTTTCGGATTTTCATTTGAACCCTTTTTTGTTTTTGTTTTTTTTGTTTTTGCTCTTTTTTTTGTTTGCTCTTTTGTTTTTTTTATTGTTTTCTTTTTTTTAAGGACAACTTTTTAAGTTTTGCCCTCTACGTGTACTATTTCTTGATGGAATCTGAGTTAACTGGGTTGGGCAAGACATTGCCGTCTATTTCTGACAAGATTAAGGCCCTTCCAGAAAAGGCTTGCTTTATAACATATGGTCTTTTCTAATTAAGGGTCCACTTGCCCTGTGCATATTTGTGAATTAGGAGGATCTTCTTCAATACCGATTTGCTTGGGTTAAATTATCGTGGGCACGTCTTTTTGTCATGGGTCGGATCATGTGTCTTTGATACATTTGACCATGGTAGATGACTTTCATGCATTTTTCCTCGATGAGGTTGAGCTGGTCGTATAGGGATCTCGACTTCGATAGGTAATACGCTTTTATCCCATAGACAAAATAAAATGGGTAGCATTCGTGGAAGTGCGAACTGAGGTCTGATAGGCATAAAGTGCAAAGAATAGCTTTTCATGCCAGTCTTTGTAAGTCTTGGCCATTTTTTCAACTATTCTTTTAATGTTTTTGTTGGTTGCCTAAATTGTGCCATTCATCTTTGGGTGATAAGGGACAGAACTATGATGTTGGATCTTGAACTATGAACAGACTGTTTGCATCATTTTATTGTTTAAGTTGCTTGCATTGTCTATGATGATTTGGTTTAGGAGGTCATATCTGTAGATGATGTCCCACATAATAAACTTACAGACGGCCAATCTAGTGACATTAGCATACGAGGCAACCTCCATCTATTTGGTGAAATAGTCGATCGCTACCAAAAAAAATGATCCTATTGGAAGCTTTAGGGGTGATTAAACCGATCACCTCCTTGCCCCACATGGAGAATAGCCATGGGGTCGTCCTGACATGAAGTGGTGTTAGAGGGATTTGATCTTGTCTGCATAGATTTGACACTTATGGCATTTTCGAACATAATTGAAGCAGCCTTTCTCGAGGGTCAACTAGTAATAACCTGCTCTCATCGATTTGCTTGGCCATCTGATGTCCATTAGCATATGTGCATAAATCCCTTCATGAACTTCTTCTAGGATCTTTTTGGCTTCAGGAGTGTCAGCACATCTAGTAATACTTGATTGTGACTTTTTTTGTATAAGATTTTTTCATTGAGAACAAATCTTATAGCCAGCCTTCTGATAGTCATTTTATCAGTCTCGGTTGTATGTTTAGGATATTGCTAATCCTTGATGTAATAAAGGATGTCCTAGTACCACGGTAGGCCATCTTTTTTTTTAACATTATGACAATGAACCGGAGTTATGTAGATGCTCATATGGATAAGAGCAACGTTCGACTCTTGGTTGACTTTAAACATAGATGACAAGGTAGCCAAAGCATCAACTATTTGGTTCTCATCTCGAGGTAAGTGTTGAAAACTAATATCATCAAATTCTTTTTTAAGCTCTGCTATTAGCTTCCCATATTGTATCAGCTTGGAATCACGATTTTGCCATTCCCCTTTCAATTGGTAGATAACTAGGGCTGAATCACCGAATACCTGAATATCTTGACATTCCTCTCAATGGCTGCTTGAAGCCCCATGACATAAGCATCATATTCTGCGATATTATTCATGTAGTTAAACTTTAGCCTTGCTGTGAATAGATAATGACTCCTATCGGGTGACATCAATATTGCCCCAGTTCCATGTCCTAGAGCATTTGATGCTTCATTAAAATACATTTTCTAGGATTGATTTTCGTTAGAGGCATCTTCATCTTCAGGAATGCACATTAGATCTTCATCTGAAAAGTTAAAATTTAAGGGTTCATAGTCATCTGCCACTCGACTTACCACAAAGTTTGCTATCACACTGCCTTTGATGGCTTTTTGACTGACATAGGCAATGTTGTATTCAGAAAGCATGACTTGCCATCTAGCTAGCCTTCCTGATAGTGCAGGGGCTTTGCATAGATACTTGATAGGAT
>JAQSVH010164038.1:3827-24509 GCA_029448705.1 Adansonia digitata | reverse complement strand
GATTAAAATCGAATAACTCTCGAGGACAGCTGGCTCTGTTATATATATTTAACCGGGAGCCAGGGACCGAACTATGGGTTTTTGTTTGGATCAGTAAACACAGGTGCGAGAGAAGGGATGAACTCAGTGGAAGGTTTAGTGACCCAAATCCAGGGGCTATCAAGCACCGCCTCCGATGTTTCATCGCTACAAAATTTGCTCAAACAAGCTGATGACTCGCTTCGTGCCGAGTCCATTCGGTTGTTGCCTTTTCTCGACCAACTCGACCCTTCCAAGCACTCCCTTGGTTACCTTTATTTCCTGTGAGTTCGATTTCAATTTGCATCTTCAAAAAAAAAAAAAAAAAGAAAAGAAAAACGCCTTTTTTCCTATGTGAAATTTTTTTATTTTTTATTTTAAATTTTCATCTGGCTATTGTCTAGAATTTGATGTTTAATTATTAAGAACAGAATAGGAAGTGTTAGAAGATTGAATCTTGGGTTTCCCTCTTTCTTCTTGGTCTAATTAGCGTCTCTATAACTTTTAATCCTATTTTTGTTAAATATAAAATCTGGGTTTTGTATCAACTTATTAAAACTTTGTGATTTCTTATGGTTTGTTTAGAAGGAAAATTAATAGCTATGGCTTTTATTAATGGTTCAACAGAGAGGCATGCACTGCTGGTCCAATTACGAAAGAGTCAGCTAGTTCATTTGTGTTAATCATTGCCAGATTCATTGGTTCATGTGTTGCGGACCAAATTCGCTTGGCACCCGATAAGTGTATTCCTTTTACTTTGAATCATATAATTATTGATATTGGCGATGTTTTTGCTTGTTAGTTGTTCATACTTGATATTGTTGATTTCGGTTTTAATGTGATTGGCAGTTATATCTGTTTGCAAGAGGTTCAAGGACCAAGTTCTGTTGCTTGAAGAGCCCATACGTGGCGTGGCTCCGATGCTGACTGCTATTCGGAAGCTTCAGTCTTCTACTGAGCATTTGACTACTTTACATCCGGAGTTTCTTTTGCTTTGTTTGCTGGCTAAGTGCTATAAAACTGGTCTTTCCATTCTGGAGGAAGATATATTCGAGGTTGATCAGCCGAGGGACCTTTTTCTCTATTGCTATTACGGGTCAGTTGCGTCTCAAACTATTCAATTTGCATCTCAATTTTGCATTTAACATTTGTCTATTGTAGGTAGTTCACTTCTAAAACTATTCAGTTTGCATTTAATCTTTGTGTATTCATATCCTTAGTTCTTAGGAGCTCTTATAATTTCCTTTGACATAGCATATGTTACATCTAACATTTTCCTATTTCATTATGAATCTGTATTTCCCTTTTTTTTTTCAAGAATCAAGCAGCAAAATTTTGTTACCTACTGGAAGTGAAAGATTATATCCCTTAAATAAGTGATTGACTCCAATATTAAATTCGACATTATTCTTCTTGATTTGACTGTTTCGCTGGATTGGCATCATTGAGGAGAATCACTGATTGAGTTTCCTGTTTGATATCATGACAGGGGAATGATATGCATTGGACAAAAGTGTTTTCGGAAAGCATTGGAGCTTCTACACAATGTATGCTGTTTCTTTGTGGCTCTGTCGTTCGCTATTGGTCAGCTACTCGAATTACAGGGGTCTTATTTCCAATTATCCTATTTTTATATGCTTTACGGTAATTGTCTAGGTTGTGACCGCTCCTATGTCTACCATCAATGCTATAGCTGTTGAGGCTTACAAAAAATATATATTGGTCTCTCTTATTCACCATGGACAGGTATGTTCTGCAATTGATATTTATGTTACTTTCTATTATGTGTTGAGAATGTATGGACAAATTGATTCTCAATTTGGAAGCTATGATTTGAGAAGGTGAATAGTTTCACTTTCACCATTTAGGTAACATTTTCACTTGCAAGTTTATCTTTTGCTTGTCATCTCTGAATGGTGTTTTTTCCTATGGTTTTCCATTCTCTTGGTTAAAGTTTTCTACCAGTCTTCCCAAGTATGCTTCTTCGGTTGCTCAGAGAAATTTGAAGAACTTATGTCAGGTACATTTCAATTCTAGGACTAATGATGTTGAAAACATTCTACCTACATTAAAACAATTAGCCATTTACTTCATTATTTATGTTTAGTCTATTAATTAAATTCTTACTTTTGTTCCTTGAGTAGCCATATATCGAACTGGCAAATAGTTATAGCAATGGGAAAATTGCAGACTTAGAGACATATGTACAGGCAAACAGTGAGAAATTTGAAAGTGTGAGTACCATATCAAATTTATACATAATCTTGTGCTTTATTTGTTTGACAGTCTGAAAGAAGCTTTGTACTTTTACCAGGACAACAATCTGGGTTTGGTGAAGCAGGTTGTATCATCTATATACAAGCGAAATATCCAGAGGTTGACCCAGACTTATTTAACGCTATCACTTCAGGACATAGCTAACACAGTACAACTGAATAGCCCTAAGGAAGCAGAAATGCATGTTCTTCAAATGGTAATGTTGGATCTTCTGTTTTAGTCAATTAAGACTGCAGTTTCATATCGTCTGTTGCATTTTTCCATTGTTGATATGTTCATGTCAAATTGTAGATTCAAGATGGTGAGATATATGCAACGATCAACCAGAAGGATGGGATGGTTAGATTCCTAGAGGATCCTGAACAATACAAGACCTGTGAAATGATTGAGCATCTTGACTTATCGATCCAAAGGTACATTCTATAGAATAGACACCGGTGTCATGTTTCGTTTGAATGGATACTTTGTAATGCTTATAACTATACTTGTTTACAAATGCTACTTTTTCAAGATTAGCATTGCTTTATTATAATTTATAAAAATCTACCATATATAAAAATCCCAACTAACAATGCAAGTGACACCAACTCAATTAGGGAATTAACAAAATTTCCAAATTTCCAACAATAACGAAAGTAACATTAATGATATATGTCATTTCACTATTTTTTAAAAACATATTTTTATTTAAAAAGACTACCCCAGTTCTTTTAGGAAAAAACTATGACCTTTTTCTTTTGGATACATGGGGGGTGGGGAGGGGATGCTTGGAGCCATACCCAAGCTTACATGCCAACTTTAGCACTCCTCTAGTCATTAGGCCACAAGGTTGTTGCAACAAAGAAAAAAAAAAAGAAACTCCCACTCCTTATCATAAGAAAACGTTTTTTTTTCCTTTTTGTTTTTAACATATTTAAAAAAAATACCAACTATGGGTGAGCAAATTCTAGTGTTATTAATTGCTGGAGTTGTTTAAAAGGAGTTGCAACATATAATGTTCTCAACATGGAGACATTTAGTAGAACACTATTGATGATTTTTCTGGCACTTTCAATTATAAACAAAGCATTATAAAAGTTTTTTCCCCTTTATATATTTATATTTATTGTGTTCCATTTCAGGTTGATGACACTTTCGAAGAAGCTGACTGTTATGGATGAACTCATGTCATGTGATCCATTGTATCTAGCAAAAGTGAGACTGCCATTTCCTTTCATTAAAAGAATTTAGCTAATACTATTGTTTGTGAACTATTGATTGGTAACTGGGCAATACCTTTTTGTGACCAGGCTGGGAAAGAGCGACAGAGGTTCGATTTCGATGACTTCGACACTGTTCCTCAGAGGTTTAATATATGATTGGTAAATGGCAGCGAGAAAGATGCTAGATGTACGAATTTGTTCTATTGGCTCTGAGTTGTTAAAATGAGGTGGCAAATTTTCTTATGTGGTTTTGCTCACCAAATCTGTGGATGTGTTTGCTCCTATTAAGTGAGATTATTGAACAATGCGATGGATGACTAGCTTGCACATTACTTGAAATGGATTCAGTTGATTCCATATAACTGCCTCTTTCGATTTGTTGTCTTTTCTCATTTTCTTCCAATGGAAATTTAAGACTAATTTAGATAGTTTAGTGGAGCAATGGAGAAGGTCATTACCGACAACATCTTGCTTTGCTGTTAGCAAGTCATAACAACGGAAGAGTTGGGACTTTGAATAGCCTCCTCTGTTCACCAATTCTGAAATAGAAAGGGGACCTCATTTCGGGAGAAAGAGAAGGTTTTGCAGATGTTTGATTTCGAATTTTAAACTAGCCAAATATCATCTCTTAAAGGTTTTTGTATAAATCAACTAAGTCAAGTTTCGGTTCAGAGGTAGTCTTGCATTGCAAATTTGATGCAAATAGAAAGAACGGAGCAAGAACAAAAACAAAGAAGAGCGGGAGAGACGGTCCCTTTTAGTTGATATATACAATATGTGTTGCATACTAGAGATCACCTGCAAAGAGTGGGCCGTAGTGTCTCCAAATTCCAGTTGAAAGTGATTCAAGTGAATCTAACAGTTTATACAAACAAGCCAGAAGCCTAAACAATCGATCCAAATCTCGTTGAATCCATTAACTTAAAAAATATTTTATCAGAATTCAAGGCATTCTCAAGTCAATGCATGTGATTAATTAATTGTAGTCCAGTAATTGTATGCTAAGATCATAAGATATATTCAAACTGGCAAGACAAAGAAATACCCCAGAGGAACTTCATTAAATAGTCAAATCCTGCTCACCTCCGCTTGCTTTGCACTGTCAAATCTCACCCGCACCAATACAGGCTTCCAAGAAGTTCCAAGAAAATGATTAGTAGTAAATTGAAAATACTAGCAACTTTAGAAACCGGGTGAAAAATATGGAGAAATCAAGATCAAATACCACATTTTCTTCACAGTCTTAGCAGCATCTACCTATCCACATACATATAAAAAAAACACCCAGATTTTTGTTTCCCTATAATCGAATCCAATTATACCCCTGACCAGACCAGACCCCACTCTTTTTCTCTTATCCCTTCCCTTCCTTACCTCAAAAATAATATCTGCAAAACGTAAAAAAAACCTCGGCCTTTTTGTCACGTCTCAAGTTCCTTCAAGCTACTTCCAGATGGAGCTCACTTGTTTGCAAAACAAATTCAATTTGCCTCCTTTACCTCACCTTTCACTTCCATCCTTCAAGAACCCTAACCCCAGAATCTGGACTAGAAAAAGGAACAATCTTTTTCTGGCTTCAGCTTCTGACACCCTTGTGGCTGGTTCAAGAAAGGAAGTTAGCAGCAAGAAAGATGATGAATTTGGGGACTTGAAATCTTGGATGCACAAAAACGGCTTGCCTCCTTGCAAAGTTGTACTCAAAGAGAGGCCTTCACATAATGAGAAACATAGGCCTATACATTATGTCGCTGCCAGTGAGGATCTTCAGGTAATTAAAATGGCTTAAATATTTGGTTCTTTTTGGTTGTTTTTTCTAATGGGATTTCGTTAGATTTGCGTTTTCTGTTCTGGGATTGTTTTAAAGTTGCGTTTGTTTCTTCAATTTTGGTTCTTTGTTCTCGGTTTTGTAGGCAGGTGATGTGGCATTTTCGGTTCCGAATTCATTGGTTGTGACGCTTGAGAGAGTGCTGGGGAACGAAACTGTTGGTAAGGTGCATTACATAAGATGTTGAAGATTTCATATAGCAATGAATGTTCTTTTCAACATGGGAAACTTGATTCATATGGGGTTTTGGGTGTAGAAAATATACATTAGTTATTTTTTCTCCCACTTGGTAAAGGTGATTATGAACTTGGATGGTCGTTTGGACTGTTGTTAGAACTGTTTTCCTTTACCTTTTCCTAGTCTGCCATGTATGTTTCTCATTTGCAAAAGCTCATCGTTTGTAGCATTGTGGTAAGTGATGAGTGATTAGAGGAGGAGATAAGCAATGTAGGTTTGGATTGCATTTCTTTGCAGCGCTTATGGAGCATCTATGCCTGTGTGTTTGCATCTAATGATAGCATTTAAAAGGGAGAAAAAGAAGCTGCCGTCAGATTTCATTTTTTTTTCCAATTGATTCAGTTGTGTAATTAGTTTTCACTTGCCTGGCCTTTTATACAGCGGAACTTCTGACAACAAACAAGTTGTCAGAATTGGCATGCTTAGCTTTGTACTTAATGTATGAGAAGAAGCAAGGAAAGAAATCATTCTGGTATCCATATATTAGAGAGCTTGATCGCCAACGAGGAAGGGGCCAGCTGGCTGTGGAATCTCCACTTCTATGGTCAGAAGATGAATTGGCTTACCTAACAGGTAGCCCCACTAAGGTAGCAGCAACAAGACAGTGTCTTTTTATCCCCTTACCTTTTTTTTAGCTGATTTACTGTTTTATAGTTCATTGAGTTTCATGACTGAATTCTGTTGTTTGCAAGTTAGGCTGAAATTCTTGAAAGGGCTGAAGGAATAAAAAGAGAGTATAATGAGCTTGATACTGTCTGGTTTATGGCTGGGTCTCTCTTTCAGGTATCGTATTTAATCTTTTATCATTTTCCTTTCTAAAGCTTAGAGTTTAGAGTCTGATCATAAATGTTTCTTTAATTCTTTGCATTGCAGCAATATCCCTATGATATACCTACCGAGGCCTTTCCGTTTGAGATTTTCAAACAAGCCTTTGTTGCTGTTCAGTCTTGCGTGGTGCATTTACAGGTAAATTTTTGTCTTTAGCTGGTGATAACCATTTCCCTTTTTCCCTAACTTAAAAAATGTACTGTCACTTTAGTGACTTACTGGATGGAAAAATCCCTTATTGTTCATGTTTTATAAATTTTAGAAAAGTTGTTTGCCTTAACCTTGTTGATAGCATTGTATATACCAGAACCCTCTCCTTTTTTTCTCCTTTCCTGAAATTTTTGAAACATTATGTTTAAATGATAAATTGAAACTTGTTTGTACTCAGAAAGTACCTTTGGCTCGGAGATTTGCATTGGTTCCTCTTGGACCCCCATTGCTGGCTTACAGGAGCAATTGCAAGGCAATGTTAAGCGCTGTTGCTGGCGCTGTTGAACTAGTGGTTGATCGCTCATATAAGGCTGGGGAACCTATTGTTGTCTGGTATAAATATGATGTCTTATTGATCATCCACAATATCGATTTCTCTTTCAGTCGTGCTTTAGTATTGAAACCTTAGCCTTTTAACTATTGCTCCACTTGTATATATCAATACAAAATTTGACATGGGTAAATTTCTTCTCTTCTTAGGTGTGGACCACAGCCTAATTCGAAACTGCTTATAAACTATGGTTTTGTTGATGATGATAACTCTTATGATCGCCTGGTTGTTGAGGTAAAATCTGGATTTTCCAACTTTTCTGTGCAATTTCAGGGTTCTTTTTGTCAACCATGTTTATATGCTCAGTGAATGAATAGATATCTTTACTCCCATGCTTAAATGTCTTGTATATGTTTGGGGGAAAAAAAAACCCTTATCAGAGCGACGGACAGGATATGGTGTGACTTTTAAGTTGATGGTATCGACGAGATTGAGATTGTGTTTTTGTTAGTCAACCATGTTGATAGCTTTATTTACTATATGCTCAGGCAGCTCTGAATACTGAGGATCCGCAATATCAGGACAAGAGATTGGTTGTCCAAAGAAATGACAAACTATCAGTACAAGCTTTTCATGTATGAAATCCAACCTGGTATTAATTGAATTGTTGTAAGATATTCTCCTTCTGATCTTTATTTTGTACATGCTGCAGGTTTATGCGGGGAAGGAAAAAGAAGCTGTTTCGGATATGCTTCCATATTTGCGACTGGGCTATGTTTCAGATCCTTCGGAGATGCAATCCGTCCTTTCTTCTCAAGGTCCAGTCTGTCCGGTGAGTTGATATTCATGATTGGGCTATTTTAATTGCCTAATTTATTTACCGCATGACTAAATCCTAAATGCTATGTAAGATTTGTGAGTTTTATACTCAAAATTGGAATCCTAACTAATTCAGTTAGATGACCCAACTAATGTGATTCAGGCAGTTCATGTATTTAAAAAAAAAAAAAAGGAAAAGTTTTCGGCGTTGGCCCTTTCTTCCTTTATGAACAATGACTCCAGCTGCGCCTTCGATAAGCAATTAAAATTCCAAAACCATTTTAGTTAAGCATGGTGGGACTCTTTTCTTTTTTCTAAAATTCTGGTGAAATATGCTTGCCATAATAGGTGAGTCCATGTATGGAACGAGCAGTGCTGGACCAGCTTGCTGATTATTTCAATAGACGCCTGGCTGGCTACCCTACTACACTGAATGAAGATGAGTCATTGGTAATGTTGGTTCTCGTAACCGAGTTGATGATTAGATCTGAGATTGTGGAAAAGTGAGTTTTTAACAAAAATATTTTTGTTACTTTAGTTATCGGATCCAAACTTGAATCCCAGGAAACGAGTCGCCACTCAGCTTGTTAGGCTGGAAAAGAAAATTCTCCATGCATGTTTACAGGCAGCAATTGATCTGATAGACCAACTACCCGATCACACTGTGTCTCCATGCCCTGCTCCTTATGCCCCCTTATTGAAATGAAAGGTATATTCTCGAACCCTCTGGCCTGCGTTCATTTCTTCAGTTTTCACTGTCAACTTTATAACTTAACTCATTTTCATATTAATTTGGTTCAAATTCTGCAGCATTATCGGTCTTGATTTTAACTTGGCAAAATAGGGCAAAATAGTGGAAGTTCCTTGCGATACGTGGATAAAATGTCCTTTTGCCTATGGGAGAGTATATATCAGGTCAGTTGAAGGAACCTGCAATTATCATATGGCCCATCAACATTTCATGATTCTACCAGCACCTGGAAATCCTTAACAACTACGAATCGAACCCAAAAATAATGTTTAGAAACTTGGGATTTTGAGAAGTTTTAGACTGACTTTGAATGTACTAAAAAAAATTATAGAAACATCTTGATTCTAGAGCAAGCAAGGAAAATTCCTTGACAATGGCCGATGGCCAAATACTTCATTATCATCGCTGGAACTTTTACATTGACTTTCTGACGTAATGTTCTACATGCTATCTTTGGTCTTCATTTTTCTTGCAGGTAGATTTAAGAATTGGCAACTCCTTAGGAACAAATATTGGAATATGGGAAGTTTGTTGTTGGATGCCGTGATGTCTAGCTATTGTCTTGTAAAGAAGAGTTGTCTTGTATGTAATGTACATATGATGCTCTAACTAATTTTCTTATTGTCTAATTATCATAAACCAAAATTGGAATAAAAAAGAATTGAATTGGGAAAAAAAAATAATCATAAGCTCAGTTTGGTTCTCCACATCTCTCCAATGACCTTCTTTGGCTGTGGATTATCTGGTCCTCTGTCTCGCTGTCCAGATGTAAAATACAAATATCCATCCCAGAAACCAGCTAGGGTAGTCTTCACTCTGTAAGGAAGCTTTCCAATCACTGACCAAGTCTGCAATTAGCAATTTTATACACTGTTTTAGTTGTTTGCATGACATTTCAGAGTAAAAAAACTGGTTGCAAATGTTGAAATTCGTAATTTAAACTTGCTTAATGCCATTTAATAGCTACATAAACCAATTGAATTGGTTTACTTGTATGGCAGTTTGCTTTCAGAAAAAAAAAAAGTACTAGGGGTGTTCTTGGGCAGGCACTTACCAGTGAATCTAAATGGAACTGGAAAACCTCCCCCACCAGTATCATCCTTTTGTTCACTGGGTGTTTTTCGGTTGTACCGCCTGTAATTATGATCGAATTGTTGACAATTACCCAAGCACACTCTATATGGGAGTTTGGTTTTGGCAAAGGAGGTAAGACTTCCCATTTCTTCATTTCGGCATCTAGCATGTAAACATCACCATAAACCACCTAAACCAGTGAAAGAAGATTACAAGTTTTATGAGGAACCAGAAAATGGAACATGAAACATGAAACATTGCAAAAAAAAACATTTTTACAAATGATTATCAGACATCTATTCAACATGTCTGAATAATGATCATCATGGCTTGCAAAGTTACACCAATAACTAATCCATTAACTAGCTAAAATATACCTCATTCCTGCGTGAACATTTGAAGATAGGTGATCCAGGTTTTGCCATAAAATCTCCCTCTTGACCACCAATTACGAACAGCCGGTCATTGACAACAACACAAGCTCTGTCATAAGTTTTAGTTGCATAATTAGATCATGTTAAAAAGGACGGTGGGGAGGGAAGGGAAGGGACTGAAAGAGTGGTTGCGAAACCTATGCGGTCCTCCGCGAGGAATTGGGATCTCGGGCCGCCATTCTTTCTCCAATGCTTTGCCGTCTTTTACTGCTATACTCCAATGCTCCAATCCAGGGGTGTGGCGATTTTCTTTGCTGCCCCCCATCACATGGAGTCTGCCTCTCCATAACTGAGTTGCAGGAGCATACCTGAAAATTTCAATGTCGAAAGTGCAATATCATAAGAAAATCATGTACCGTGGAGTGGTTCAATTAAATACACAGATCAGAGACTCGGAGAATCACATGCCTTGGGGCTGGTAAAGGAGGCAAGCTGCGCCATTTCCTAGTCTGAGTATCTAGAACAAAAGTTGCAGCGGTCGGGCTCCGACATTGGGGGCCATATTGACCTGAGACAACATATATGAATCTCCCATCACTTGCCACCCCTAGGTGTGAATTTGCCATGTCTTTTGGCGTATCAAACCTGTCGCACCATGAATTATCGCTGAAATTAAACACATCAACATGAGAGTGCACCTGCATGAATCAATCAAAACCAGTGATTACAAATCAAATCACACCAGTTATTTTTAACCATTTCAATCTATTGATCCTCACAAAAGGAAATGTTGATAAGAGAATGCTTAAAATATCCAAAACCAAAACAACTAAAAGAGTTCAAAAATGGGGAAGCATTTAACATTTGGTGGCAAAAAGATTCTGCGTTGGATTCAAATATCTAAGCATGTTAGAATCTTACATAATCGAGGGTACCATATCCTGAAAGAACATAGAAAAGATTCTTAATCTGTATTGCTGATCCATCAAGACGTGGCACTGGTGCTGAAGGCATCTGTTCCCATGGCATATCTGGTGCTGGTAAATCCGCAAATGTTGCTGATAGGAATCTCTCAGAAGAATGTTCTTTCTTTCTTTCCAAAATCCCACCTTCTATCTACAAATAGATTTGGTAAAGAGTTAACAGTTAACGCAAAAATAAAAATAAAAAAGAAAAATTAAGCAACAAAATGAGGGAAAGACAGAACAAAAAACCGTGTTAGAAACGTTGGGTTCTTCTTCAGCACTTGGCACGACAAAGATACGAGGTTTCTGAGACACCCAATTGGATGCAAAGCTAAGATATGAAGAGTAAGATGAAAAAGAAGATGCCCACAACAGATTAACAATGCAAGCCAATCCCAAAAGGCAGGCAAAAGAAACAATAAATAAAAATTTCGTGCAACGGTTGTTCTTGCTTTGATGTTGATTTTTCGCCATTTCTTTAGCAGGCTCATAAGGGTGTTGGTAATCACAATTTCCTATTTATTAGAAAAACAAAATGGAAAGAAAAAAGAGAAGCCAATGGTTTTATTAGAAGAAAGGTAAAAAAAGAAAGAAACTTGGGACAATAGAAACTTTTGAGTTTTGCGGTGCTAAAGAGTTGGGCGCCAATGGTTTTTTTTTTTTTTTTTTTTTGGCTTTTCAAGTTCAGTTCACTTCTGTTTCTAATGTCCGTAGCAAATCCAGGGGCATTCCTAGGTTGGTTTTTATGGTCGGTCGACACCCTGGCAATGGCTGTCTCTGTAAGACCTGGGCCTGTTTTCGATTTCTTGGGTCTTTTTTGTTTGGGCTGATTTTTTTGGGTTTCAGCTTGCTGGGAGTTACATCACTCAGACTTAGGTGTTTTTTCAGGCCATGCAATGCCCAAAAACCATTGTCAGAGTATCTTTTTTTTTTTTCTCGTCATCTTGCATTTTTTAACCAAGCAACTTTTATTCCTTAGGATCCCTGAAGCAATTTGAACCCAGCCCCGCTCCATTGCCACTGCTGGTTCCCTTGACTACCAGCTCTCTTTGATCAAGCTTCCATTTCATTCCCAAGTCAGTTCTGTCTTTCCTTCTTTGGCTTTTATTTTGTTTGCTTTTCTCCATAGTTCTTGCATCTGTCTCAGATCACATATTAGGGTTTTTCAAGTTTCTCTTTTTCTTTTCTTTTTCATCCTAAAATTAACCTTTCTTGGCTTCATTGTGCTAGTTTTTTAAATTGGGTTTTTTTTTATGAGTACGCAGTTGTTTGAACTCTAAAGATTTTCCCTTTTTTGGAGAATTAATGAATATTTGACTAAAAAAACCTTTTTGGAGTTGTTGAATATATCACATGAATTCTAAGTTCAATCTCTTCTGTTCCATTTTTTTTTTGTTATGTTATTCTTTAGAAGTATTGTGTTGCTATATTAATGTTCATCCGATTTCACAGGATTATTAACTGAAATGGGCGGAGGATTGATCCACCAGGTTTTAAGGAGGAAACTTCAGTCTCACTCAGCTGTAAGATTCTTTCCTCTCCTGTGTTGATATTTCCAGTTATAATTACCTATGGAATGAGCATATGAAGATTGTATCATCTGCATATTTCTTACTGAATTTCTTAGATATTATAGAAAATTTAGTTGCATTGATTTTCCACTGAATAATAATGAAAAGCTTATTTGAGGGTGACTTTTGTTTGATTCTTGTAGGATTCATTTGAGTACATTATTATGTTTTGCAACTATATGCCTACTGTAATTTTCACCCAGTTATCAATACTTTCTTTACGTTATCGCAGGTTCCAGCTTTATCATGGTTTACGTCAAGGAAAGTTAACGAGGATGCAGCATCTGCCGGTTTGAGGACACTTGCGCTCGTTGGAGCTGGTATTTCAGGTTTTCTAGGTTTTGCAACAATAGCATCTGCTGATGAGGCTGAACATGGGTTAGAAGTTGCAAATTATCCTTGGCCTCACAAGGGCATCCTCAGTTCATATGACCATGCTTCGTGAGTTTTCCGCCTCTCCTTGTTTTTATTTGCGCAAAACTTAATAAACTTAAAAAAGGTGATCCAAATATGAATGTTAATAATTCCAGTGTATATAGCTGGGACTAGGCTGGCAGCGTGTCAGTTAAGTCCTAGGCCATTGATTCTTCCTATTAGTAATGGTTTCTTCCTTAGCTTTGTTTCCTATTCTCGGCACAAGGAAAAACCTTATCAGTCTAAACTTCCAGTTGGAGAATAAGATGCATATATCTAAAGTCTAAACATACGTTGCATCTCTTTCTTAGGAATCTATTTAAAATATTTCACCGCAATTGTAATATTGGCTTAAGAATTGGCCAAATATTTTAATTTTTTTGGTACCGTAGTGTTCATGATGTGAGATTATTTTGCATGATCAGGATTCGTCGTGGTCATCAGGTTTACCAGCAAGTATGTGCATCCTGCCACTCTATGTCTCTAATATCATACCGTGATTTGGTGGGTGTTGCGTATACAGAAGAGGAGACAAAGGCTATGGCGGCTGAGATTGAAGTGGTTGATGGACCTAATGATGAGGGTGAGATGTTTACTCGTCCTGGTAAACTCAGTGACCGGTTTCCTCAGCCGTATGCAAATGAACAAGCGGCTAGGTTTGCTAATGGAGGAGCTTATCCTCCAGATCTAAGTCTCATTACCAAAGTAATTCCTGCCTTGCTTTTTAGATCACTGTGGAAGTTATTGATTTCATGTCCCTGAGATATAATGTTTTTTGTTCTTTCAGGCTCGTCATAATGGTCAGAATTATGTGTTTGCCCTGCTGACTGGTTACCGTGATCCTCCTGCTGGTGTTCAGGTAAATTCTGCTGAACATCAAATATTGGAACTATATATCTCTGTAGAAAGATACCGTAGGCAATCTATCATATTTAGTAATTGACAATTGGGAACGGGAGGATACAAGGGAAGAGACAATGTGTATCCGATTTTGGGATGAAGTTTTGCAGGTCTTCGTATCTGGTCCAAGTTAACTACTGTTGTCATCACGTTTCTGTCTAATGTAAATGGTGCTTTTTAAATACTATGCTTCCTGTTGCAGCAATAGTTCTGAATTTAAGCATTGGCTTTGCTGGGCCATAGTTTTATCTGTTGAAAATAACCGTTGTATGCATGTCTGGCACGTGCATTTACACCGGGTTGTACTAATAGCAGGCTACGCATATGTGTGTGTATTCCACTTTGAGGATTTTAAATTGAGAGTGATACCTAAAGTCATCATTCCCAATTTTGTAGATCCGAGAAGGGTTACACTATAACCCTTACTTCCCCGGGGGAGCAATTGCCATGCCTAAAATGCTTATTGATGGTGCTGTGGAGTATGAAGATGGAACCCCTGCAACTGAAGCTCAGGTTGGTTTCTACTTTCTGTTTCATTCATATTTTGCCTATCGTTTTGAAAATCCTCAGAAGTGTTTGCATGGCTCACTCTTCCGTATTGTTACAGATGGGGAAAGATGTGGTGACATTTTTGTCATGGGCAGCAGAACCGGAAATGGAAGAAAGGAAGCTGGTGTGTATTGTTATAGGCGATGATATCATTTAAAGACCCTTGTTTTAACAAATTTGTTTCTGATATTTCTGTAATCTAATGCAGATGGGTTTTAAATGGATATTCGTATTATCGCTGGCATTACTCCAAGCTGCTTACTACCGGCGCTTGAGGTGGTCTGTTCTCAAATCTCGCAAGCTGGTCGTCGATGTCGTCAACTAGCCTCCCCCCAGTTTCTTGCATACTAATGTGCGATTTGGCGATTTTGTTTTGGCAATAATAGCTTACTGGGATTGATCTTGGTTCTCTGCCAAGACCACATGGTGGTAATGCAGTGACCTGATGAGTCTTTTCTGCAGGTTGAGAAGAAATAAGCTGCTAGACATACATGCATTTATGTTACGTGGATTTGGATTGAGTGTCGGATTTGGGTTTATATCCGGCATGAGTACGTTCATTTTTTTTAAGATTTTTTAATATGTTTGAAGGGTTATATTCTTATATTTATATCCGCACACAAGTACGGGATATAAATATTTTTTTAAAAAAATAAAAATGTTGGGGTAAAATATATATTAAATTTTGCTTTGAGACTTAAAATTTTTGTTAGATCCCCTTTCTATTGCTCTTTCTTGTGAGTGGATGGATACCTGATGATTGTTCCCTATTTCAATCATTTATGTTACTAGATTTGATAATAAACGTCGAATATAAATATATATTTTTATTTTGATATATTTATATTTAAATATAAATATTTTTTTAAAAATTAAAAAAATTCATACATAAATATTGTACACAAATAAAAGAAAATGGTTGTCATAGTTTGTCATTATCTCCCACAAGTTAAAACCGCGTTAGTGTGGGTGATTGATGTTTCTGGTAACTTCCAGATAGAAAGTGTAAAATGCAAACTTCACTCGAGTAATATCAACCGATACAATTACACCACGTCATCATTTTAACTCAAAATTCCTCCGACAAGATCAAGCCGTGACCGTGCTATCCTCCTCGTCGGTAAGTTTATGACCGCTCCCCAAAAGAACCCGCGCTATTAGTTACTTAATAAATTTAACTGTGTGCTAAATCCGCACGCCAAAAACGGACGGCTGAGATCTAAGTTAAATACAACATCCAACGGTCAATAGTTCTCCAAGGTAACCAAGAGCCCTTTTAAAGTAGCGAGAAGGAACAACTGAAACTTCCAAAAAGCCAACTCGTTTACTTCTCTCGCTCTTCTTTATTTTATTTTATTTTTCTTCTGATCCAAATTTAAAAAATTCCAATTAAAAGATTAATTATTTTTATTTTTATTTTGTTACGAATATTAATCAGTAATTGATCCAGGGTTTTTTTTCTTTAATTTTGTTTATGTCTGTTACTTACTTCGCCGAAAAGATTCGAGAATTGAAGAAAGGGTTTTCGAGATTCGAAGAATAGCAAAGGAGCAGTGGCTGAGAGGTAATTGTTATTGGGTATTAGGGGGAGGGGCTTTATTATTGGATTAGGGTTTTGTTGAATCAAACCTCTTGTGTAAAGATTTGAGCTTTCAACCAGTAAATGTTACTATAAATTCTCAAATATAGATCAGCTCAGCTCTGTTTCTCTTTGTATTGCAATTTTAACATCCATGCATGATTGAAAATGATTCAACGTAAAATTTTGGTTCTTTTTTGGTGTTTTATAGGGTTTAGTCTGGTGAATCTGGGGGGTTTTGAAGATGAGTAGTTTAAGTAAGTGAAGAAAATGGTCAAAAATTTCAGGTTTTGGGTAAATGCATGTAAGAGCTCATTTAATTCAACTATAAATAAGTTCAATTAGTTACCTTGCAATTTCATTTCTTTTGAAAAGATTTAAAATCTGGCTAGCTGCACTGTGGAATGGTAGAATTTAGATTCCTATTAATGTTATCTAGTGTTTAATCTGGTGAGTGTGGGTCTTTTGAAAGATGAGTAGTTTTAAAAGCTGAACAAAATGGTTGAAGATTTCAATATCTGGGTAAATGCACATAAGAGCTTACCTAAATTTCCTTTCAACTTTGATCGAACTTTACTTTTATTTTTGTATTTTAAGGGTGGCTATTAAGTTACTCGTGAAGTCCGATGGGATAATTTTGCTCCTATGATTGATGTATTCAGAGTCTAGTGATTAAAGCAGCAGCTTCTTTACCCTGAATAAAGGGAAGTAAAGAAAGGGTGTTTTGGCTAAGATGTTGGCGAAGAGTGATAGGTTTGCTGGAGGCTATTATTGTGGCCCATATGAGCCTCCTGGTGAATCAGAGGGATCTGGTAGCTCAGGACGAATTAATAATGAAATTACTGCTTCAGAAAATTCAAGTGCCCCAACTAGGAAATGTATCGGTTTGAATCTCGATAAACATGACACTTTTGGTGTCACTAGACAAGTGCTCTCCCTATCAAACATGTCACAGTCTGAGCGAAAGGGTTTGATACATAGATTGAGACATGAATTGGAGCAGATACGGATGCTTCAGAAGAAAGTTGAATTGCAAAGGACAAATGGAGTTGCTGTGTCATCTTCCAGTGATATTCTTAGTTGTAGCAATGGGCAAATTTTACCTTATGTACAAGATTTTCAGAAATCATCCATGATGGCTTCTAGGCCAGGGAAAAAGGGGAATCCTTCTAGTGGCAAGGCACGCGGGTTTTGTCGGGATTTTGCAGGAAGATTTGAGTCTTCAAAACATGCTTCAGCACCAAACACCCAAAATATTATGTTGATGAAACAGTGTGAGGGTCTTCTAAAACGATTGATTGGCCATCAGTATGGGTGGGTCTTCAACCAACCAGTAGATATAGTGAAGCTGAATATTCCAGATTACTTTACTGTTATTAAGCAGCCAATGGATCTAGGAACAATTAAAAAGAAGATAGCGTCAGGTGCATATGCAAGCCCACTGGAGTTTCATGCTGATGTAAGGCTTACTTTCAGCAATGCAATGACCTATAACCCCCCTGGAAATGATGTCCACGTTATGGCTGATACCCTTAACAAGTTTTTTGAGGTGAGGTGGAAAAATATTGAGAAGAAGTTACCAGTTACCGATTCCCACTTGGTACAAAATAAAGTTCCTGCTGAGGATATAGAAACTTCTAAGGCAATGCCTCCTGCAAAAAAGAGGAAGACAACCTCAGTGAACCAAGAAATTATACGGGAACCTGTGAAGAGAATGACAGATGAGGAAAAGCACAATCTAGGCAGAGAACTGGAATCTTTGCTAGCCGAAATGCCTATGCATATCATTGATTTCTTGAGAGAGCATAGTTCAAATGGAACGGAATCTGGAGAGGAAGAAATTGAGATTGATATTGATGACCTCAGTGGTGATACCTTGTTCACTTTGCGGAAGCTTTTAGATGACTATTTGCAAGATAAACAGAAAAACCAATCAAGAGCTGAACCTTGTGAAATTGAGGTACATAACCACACCACATAAAGGTGGAAAAATCAGTACATTGCTTGCTTTTGATGCTTCAATGTAATTCATACTTCTAAATTTGTTTTGGGAAATTTTTCTGATGCAGCTATTGAATGAATCTGGACTAAGTAATTCATCCTTGCAACAAGGCAAAGGTCATCTTTCAAATCCTTGTGCTTAATATCGAACCTTCGGAGCTAAGTTTTCCTTCTGACTGGTTTTCTTTTTGTCTTTTGCATTTGCAGGGAATGACCAGGCTGATGAGGATATTGATGTTGGGGGAAGTAAGCCTCCTGTATCAAGCTATCCACCTGTGGAGATAGAGAAGGACGCAGGTCATAGAAGCCCAAAGTCTTTCAGTTCAGGAAGCTCTAGCGGTAATTGCATTTTTTTCTCATTTTCTCTCTGTGTGCATCATGCATTCTGCTTGTCTAATTAAATGATGGATCTCGTTCCCCGTGTTCCTTTGGTTCCAAATTATCAGTTCTGTGCAGCTCATTTTCCTACCCGTCCCACATATGGTAGGCATGCTTCTTAATTTTCACTAAAGCTAGACCTTTGGAAACTGTATGGCAAAAGAATGAGGTTCCTTACCGTATCTTCTAATCTAGTTACTTTTGGCTGCTTGTTCTAAAATGGTTAGGGATAGAGAAACTTGTTATAATAACTCTTTTTTGACTGCTGACACGGTAAAATAATTGCTTCTGTGTATTCACTTCTCTTTTCTTTGTGTAGTGCTACTATTCAAGTTGATTTTTTTAGTTTCTCCATTTGTTTACTAGTCTTTTTCCCCCAAATTTTGTTAAGTGTGAGCATGTCTTATGTTCCCAGATGCCATTTCCGTGACTGCTTTCTTTTGTACTCTTAGCAGGTTCAGACTTTGCCAGTTCTTCTGATGGTGAATCTGATGGTGCCAAGGCTTCAAGTCCAGTGGATGCAGTGAAGGTATTTTCTGGTTCTGTTTGGTTTTAAATAATAATACTGAGTTCTTTGATGTCATATTTGTATGTTTGATCCACTTTAAAGTTTCATCTTTTGGTTTAAGGTGGGCTGAATTGCTTTTCAACTTGCATCTTACTTTGCATTGTCCTTCAGGTGGAAGCTGTACATTCGGGGGCTCAATTAGATGAAAAGAAAATTGTTGAAAGTCCTCTTGATGGAACCCGTGAGTATGAAGAGAAAAATATTCTTGTATTCTTGCTTGAATGGCAAAGCCAAGAAATAGTAAATGCTTCTTTACATGTAAGGTTCCTTAGTCCATTGTCTCTTGCAGAATGTGCTAGTGTGTCGGATCAGCTTGAGCAGACTTATCAGCCAAGACCAAGTTTTGTTGAGTCGGATTGTTGCCAAGATGGTAAGATCAATGAAGATTAAGGAGAGAAAAAAATCTGTTTTTTTTTTTTTTAATTTACATTTGTATCTCACTGTTTATGTAATTAAAAATCTAGGGGACGGTCCTCCGGTTGAGAGACATATTTCTCCTGAGAAACTCTATAGGGCTGCTATATTGAAGAATCGATTTGCTGATACCATTCTAAAAGCTCGAGAGAAGACACTTACACAGGTTAGTTGCAAACTTGTGTTCCTGAAACTTTCTGCATGCGTATACCATTTTCTGAGCGTTTTTTACTCTGGATCAGGGTGACAGGGGGGACCCTGAGAAATTGCGCCAGGAGAGGGAGGAGCTTGAACAACTAAGGAAGAAAGGTATGAACTTTAATATACTATTTCTATTGATTCCTATGGATTGAATAAAAAAATTGTTTTCAAAATGGACAAGTTTGTATATTTAGATCTTGCATGTCTGAGCAACAATTTTGTTAATGTCGTCCAGAAAGGGCGCGGCTGCAAGCAGAAGCCAAGGCTGCTGAGGATGCCCAAAGAAGAGCTGAAGCAGAAGCTGCAGCCGAGGCTAGACGGAAGAGGGAGCTTGACAGGGAAGCAGCACGGCAGGCATTGCTGAAGGTAGAGGAATGGCATTGTATTTACAAATTTTCATAATTTAGTCTCCTCGCCCAGCCCCTCCCCCTCCCAGTTATAAATTGTGAACTTAACATCCTACATTTTCTGGTGTTTGTAGATGGAAAAAACTATCGAAATCAATGAGAATTCTAGGTTTCTTGAGGACTTAGAAATGCTTAGAGCTGCTCCTGCAGAGCATTTGCCTAGCTCAGTGGATGAAACAAGCCCAGATCATTCTCAGGATGGTTTGGGTAGTTTCAAGTTTGGGAGCAGTAATCCCCTGGAACAACTGGGTTTATACATGAAGGAGGATGAAGAAGGGGAAGAAGAAGAAGGTGAGCCTCCTTGTGCCCCAAAATCTGTAAATGATGCAGAGGAGGGGGAAATAGTTTAATCCTTTAAAACTTGCCTTGGTTTTTGGGGATTAAAAGTTCCTCTTGATCTTGAAATATAATGCAATGGGGTGCGAATTTGTAATGCAAGCACCTGTCTTTGATTCGCAATGAGAGGCCAATTGGGGCAACCCCACTGAGATTCTAAAATCTTTCTTGTAATATTATGTAATTACCACCCTAAGCTTGAAGAAAGTTTTAATTTTGTCCCTGTTTGAAATTCAATTACTATTATTAAGCCTTTTATCCCATATTTTTTTTGCTTGAAATAATGAGCGATTTTATCTTATAAAGACAAGAATTCCTGTAATTTTGTACATAACATGTAATTGGCCAAATAAAGACTGTTTATCAACTAATCAAAGGGATAATTCTAGATTTAACCACTTACATCAAACCTGAATTTAATCTCATGAACATCAAGCATCTTTCTTTGGTTGTTAAAATACTAGTGATTGACAAATATTTACTCAATATTTTAATCATTGTGAAGTTTTATAT